>PISX010017058.1:0-44480 GCA_004024625.1 Mellivora capensis
TTGTTTGTTTTTGAGAGGGGCGGGTTTTTTTTTTAAGTAACAAATTACTTAGCCTTTCTCTGGGATATGAAATGTAAAAGGGGGCATCTGGGTGGCTCAGTTGGTTAAGCGTCTGCCTTCAGCTGAGGTCATGATCTCAGGGTCCTGGGATCGAGCCCTGAATTGGACTCCCTGCTCAGTGGGGACTTTGCTTCTCCCTCTCCCTCTGCCTCACCCCCCCCCCCCAATAAATAAATAAAATCTTAAAAAAAGAGAGAGAGAAATGTGAATGGGATTATCCACACACACAAAAAACAGGTTGGGTGAGTTTGTGAGGTAAGTAATGCGGTGTGTGTACTTAAGAAACCTACACTCTTTTATTGACCATGTGGGTAATAAAAACATACTCTTTTTTTTAAAAAAGATTTTATTTACTTATTTGACACAGAGAGAGAGAGAGAGAGAGAGAGAGAGAGAACAAGCAGGGGGAGGGGCAAAGGGAGAGGGAAAAGAAGGCTCCCCACTGAGCAGGGAGCCAGATGCCGGACTCTATCCCAGGACCCTCGGATCATGACCTGAGCTGAAGGCAGTTGCTTAACCAACTAAGCCACCCAGGCACCCTAAAAACATACTCTTAATAAATCTCAACTTTGGTGCATTCATGGAGTGTGTACATATATTTATTTAAAATTCAAGCCATGTTGAATTTCCAGGGCTATGTCCTAGATCAAGTAGATTTTTCCTCTTGTTCCAGTGAGTCCACATGAGGTATTGAGTCAGGGCCATGGCTCATGCTTAGTGTGTCAATCAATTTTCCTTTCAACATCAAAGATTAGCTTTTAAGTTTTGAGGAACCATCTGATAATGAGTAATCAATATGTATAGGGAAAAAATATATGAAAACACAAAGCAGTAATAATCATGTTGGACTCAAATGTACATTGTTTCTGGGACTCATATACCTACTAGAAGCTCTGATGTCATTCTAATTATCCTCTCAACAACCTTTCTGTCTGCTAATTATTAAAGTGCTAAAGTCTTGTGTTGTCTGTATCTATTCAGCAAGATTTTAATTTTGAAACACATTGATTACCATGGATGTGGATAGATTTAGTTTGTTTAGGACTCAACTTTTTTTTTTTTTAAGATATATTTATTTATTTTAGAGAGTGAGAGAGCTTGGGTACGTGCAAGTGGGGGAGGGGCAGAGGAAGAGAATCTTAAGTGGACTCTGTGCTAAGTGTAGTCTGTGTGGGGCTTGATCTCATGACCCTGAGATCATGACCTGAGCGGAAGTCAAGAGTCTGATGCATAACCCACTGAACTACCCAGGTACTCTTCAATTAGCATTTTTGCAGGTAGGATAAAATATTTATGCAACAGATTATTTTTTGTTAATGAATATTAGCTAAGAGTCAAGTTGTATTTTGAATTCTATGAAGTTGGAGGAAGCTCTTTAGATGTTCTGGGGCTCTGTTTCTGTTTTTCATATGTAAAAGATGCATTTTTAGATCCATTTCAACTTGGTTTTGCTTAACCTGTTCTACTTTTTCCTTAAGGGGTGTGAATAGTCATGTCACATTCAGTATAATCGTTAGTATTAGGGTTCCCCCCCATAATGTTAACAGTAGTTATATGAAATTGGTGAAATTATAAGAACTTTTTGCTTATCTGAATTTTTTAAATGGTATATGCCTAACATCTATTTTATGAGATTTAAAATGGCAAAATATATATGACCTACAATTTACCATTTAATCATTTTTCAGTGTACTATTCAGTGACATTAAGTACACTCATATTGTTGTGCAACCATCACCACCATCCATCCCCAGAACTTTCTTATCTTCCAAATTGAAACTCTGTATCCATTAAACAACAGCTCCTTCATCTTCTCTCCCCATCCCTAGCATCTGTCATTCTATTCCCTGTTTCTGTGAATTTGCCTACTCTAGATACCTCATATAAATGGAATCATTTATCTTTGTCCCTTTGCAACCAACTTATTTCACTTAGCACATCTTTAAATTTCATCCATGTTGTAGCATGTTTCATAATTTCATTCGTTTTTAAGGGTGAATGATATTCCATTGAATGAATGTATCCCTTTTTTTAAATCCCTTTTTTAAAAACAAATGCATTTGTTGATGGATATTTGGGTCTTTCTATCTTTCAGCTATTGTGAATAATGTCAGAATATTGTGAGTAATGCTATACATTGGTGTGTAAATATCTCTTTGAGTTTTTGTTTTCAATTATTTTCTATATGCCCAATTTTAGAATTGGAATTCCTGAACTATATGGTAATTTTATGTTTAACTTTTTTTTGAGGAATCACCATACAGTAATAGTTTTGCACATCAAAATATGCTGCCTGGTTTCACTCTTCAAAGAAGACTCTTGTTTGACATAAGCTAGGAGTTTCAAGGCAAGTTGATGTGGTACCTTGTTAGTAAGTTAATGGTCTATAGCTATCACTAGAAAGGGTGTGCTCCAGTGCTCTGAGCTTATTTTGATGTTGGCTTCACCACAATGTGTCTTTAAAGACACAGCTATGCATACACCATAATTTAAATCAACATTTTTGGCTTATATGCTAACTATGAGAAACATTAATAGTTCCTACTTCATTTTCCTTTCCTTAGCTATGCATCTCTTTGTGTTAATAGCCACTTAAAACTCTTTAATTCCCTAAATGTTTATAAGCCAAATATTTTGCTGAGGTATGTCTCCTTTCTTACAGTTAGCATTGTTGCTAAATATCATCAGGAAGCCTTAGTAAATATCAGTCCTTTGGACACAAAACTTAATGAGAACTTAACACAATGAGGAGTTACCTATGAGGACTTACAAAAAGAGGACTCTCTTTTGCTTAGTAGCATTACTTCTAATATAGTAACACATAATTGAACTCTTTATCTATAAGCCAGCTACATATGATTAGCTAAATGTTTTCCTTAAGGTTTATATTATTATTAGTTTAGATATCTGTCTACATGATCATGTCTATAGAAATAGAAATACCAGCTAAAACTTATCTCAGGAATTTAACTTAAATTTATTCTATGGTAGAACTATTGGAGGACCAGCTAAGCCTACTACTTCGTATTCATGTAAGAAAAAAAGAAATAAATAAAGAGAGGAAGAGGAATACATTTTCTCCGATGTCAGTTTTCTTTTGGTAAATTCATAATACAACATTTTTAAAGGGTTATTTTTTCATCCTTTATTTTAGACAAATCCAAGGCAGATACATTGATGGACAATGCATTATAGGAATAGAAGTGTATTGAAAAAGACAAAATTTAAACCTCTGTGGGAAAGAACCAAAATCGTATCTTCTGGAAAAAAAGAACATGTAAAATCAATGAAAAATTAATTATTGATAGATTATTAAAATTTCTCACTAAAAATAGACAATCTATTATCATATTTTTATACTGCATTCATCATCTTTTCATTAGGGGACTTAAATGGTATCAAAGTCCTAGCTTCAATATGAAATTGAAGTTGGGCTGGCTAATCTTCCTTCTGTCAAAGAAAACTTTTTCTCTGGCATATTGAAGTAGTCATATTCAGGAATGAAGATCACTGTGGATGTATGATCTATTACATAATATATTGCCTTGAAACAAGTCAATAGGCCAAATTAACATTTGTCACATAGGCATTTAATAAATGGGAGAGATTTCAAAATATTTGTAGATATATAAAACAAAAAATTTTTTAAAAGATTTTCTTTTATTTATTTGATAGAGAGACAGTGAGAGAGGGAATATAAGCAGGGGGAGTGGGAGAGGGAGAAGCAGGCTTCCTGCTGAGCAGGGAGGCCAATTTGGGACTCCATCCCTGGACCCTGGGATCATGACCTGAGCCGAAGCAAACGCTTAATGACCACCCAGGTCATTATTGGCTTAATGAGCCACCCAGGTGCCCAAGCCAAAAATTTTCAAAGTTTTCCTTTAGAAATAGCCTATTACTCACTTTAGTGGGCAATAATATGAAAATTAAATGGTTCAAAGGAAGAAAGAAACTTCAAAAAATTCTTTTCCCACAATGGCAGAGAATTGGCTTACCATTTCCCAAGCCAATGACTTTTTTTTTCTCTACATATGCTCTGTCTTTTTTAGCATTACCAATATGAAGAAAAAACTAGGTGTTTTGTTTTAACTGAAAGACTCATATTAGTTTTTCTGGATTAAGGAGCTTTGATATGCTTTTAAAAGAGGGATGTATGAGAAATAGTCAATGAACTTATCCATTCCTTTATAAACATTTATTGAACACCAAATACATTCTAGGTTCTGTGTAATATATTGGAGGGACAATGTTTATCAAAATGATGAATGATGGAATACTACATCAAAAACTTATGATGTACTGTATGGTGACTAATATATAAAAAAAGAAAAACAAAAAAATAAATTTTTACTGGAAACAAAAATATTATAATGTAAAAACAATAAATTCTTATGTAGAAAAAGACAAACAAAAAAAAAAAAACAGACACATGCCTGTTCTCCCAAAGTTTTGAGAGTGGTGAGGAGGAAAATTTATAAATGAATCATTCTAAATTATATATAATTACAAATTGAGATAATTCTCTGTGTGAAGGGAACACAGTTTACTGAAAGTGTTTGACAAAGGAAATAATCAGTCTTGGACAGCAAGAATGATTTCTCTTAAGAAATTTATACATGCACTGTAATTTGGATTTAATGAGGTGAAGATAAGTAAGATGCATTAGGTAGGAAAGCCCATGCATTAGGTAGGAAAAAGTGTCATGAGTATGGGATCAGGAGAAGATGTTTTTTGTTGAGTTGTTTGAAAAAATGGCTGAAAGTTGGGCATACTATAATCTGAAAAAAAAGGCCTAGTAGAAAGAGAGAGGATGAACATTCAGGAGAGATAAATAGTTGGATCAAGGTCTATAAGGAAGTGGAAATTTGGGGAGGCAGGAGGTGGATAAGGGTAGAGAATTAACCAGCTCTTTCTCTGAGCATGAAGAAAAGGAGGAAGATGATTCAGACTTAACTTATGCAGTGGCATTTAAGGCAAGACCATCTGTGGAAAATGAGGAGGTTAGGGTGAGATTAGGAGCACAGGTGAATGTTAAGTATATACATGAAAGAGAAAACAAAGGACTAATAAAAAATTTATAAATTGTGTTGAAGTTCTTATGAAATTAGACACGAAATCTAGGGAGTTAAACTTGGTGGAGAGAAATGGTCATCACGAGATAAACCATAGCGTTCAATTTAGATAGGGAAGGATATGAGGCCAGCAGGGTCAATGGACAAGTCAAGGGCACGTAGTCTAGGACTAAAAGTGGGGGAGCAATGAGAGAGCTGGCATCATAGTACCTGTAGTCCCAGGTATTTTGGGGTTAAGCATTAGAGTTGGTTGAAGACAAATTTCAACGTGGGGCCATGGAAGAGGTTTACTCAAGTGTATGGAAGCCTCTGGAATGGAGGAGGTCAGAATTACTAAAGTATACTAAAGTATACTGAAGCCCTGAAGACCTATCAAAGCTCTTTAAAACTAGGATTTGAAAAGGAAGTTTTCCCCCAGAGATAGCAAAGAAACACAGTGGCAGAGAATCACATAATCAATACTAATTAGATTAAGCATATTAATAGGATAATCCTCCAAAGTAGTAGATAGCAAAATTTTCCCTTTTATGTTCATTTAATGTCAGTTTTCTTATTATTGGAATAGTTACAAAACCATTTGTGTATTATAAACATTCAGATATTAAAATTAAAACCATTGACATTATGGAAGGGAACTATGAAATAATAAACAGACCATGAAATAAAATTGAATGTTTTCACAATGATTTATTTCTTATAAAATTAATATACTTTTTTGTTTCTCTAGTATTCTTATTGCTACAACCTGAGCCAGTGACCAGCACATGCCTGATACATACATAATGAAACCATAGTAACCTCAATGTTGACATTACAACATAAACAAAGCATTAAATTCAAATCATATGAATCGAGGTCATAGTCAGATATGCTTCCTATCAAACATACTAAAATAATGTTGTAGAGAAAAGAGAAAAGCTGGTGAAGTTCAGAGATAGTTGGAATGTGATGTGTATAGATGGAAAGAGAAAGGAGGTGAGACGAAGAAAGAAAATGAATTCTCTCTGCTCCTTACCAGCCCTTGTTTAATTAAGAAGTAAAGCTGAGCTTCCTCATTAAGCTGTAGGCTGTTTATTTTAAGATTTTTAAAATTATTTTTATTAACATATAATGTATTTTTTGCCCCAGGGGTACACGTCTGTCCCAGCACTCACCATAGCACATACCCTCCCCAATGTCCATAACCCAATTAATATTTGTTTTTTGATGATCATCAGAAAACTTTGGCCAATATGACTTGATAACTTCTCCTAATAAAACATACCATATCATGATTCAGTCACCAATTACAGTGTGGGATGGTGGGCTGGGTGTGGGATTTCCCACACCACCATGCAGCTGGATGTCCAACAAAACTCAGTTCTGACACCGTCTGTCCAGAGATTTGATCGGATCCCACAGATTAGTGGCTAAATTCCACAAGACTGTCCACTTCAGATGCCAATTACAAGCCCAGATTGTCACCCACTAGTTATAAATCAGGGATTCCCATTACCCTCTCCTGGGGTTTGATTAACTTGCTAGAGTGGCTCACAGAACTCAGGAAACCAGTTTACTTGCTAGATAACCAGTTTATTACATAGGGTGGCAAAGGATATGAATTAATAGCCAGGTAAAGAGATAAATAGGGTGAGGACCTAAACAAAGGAGCTTCTGTCCTCATAGAGTTTGGGGCCTAGCAAGGTGGCATGTGGAAACATCAGTTTCTTTAACCTGGAAGCTCTTGGAACCTTGTCCTTCTGGGTTTTTATGGAGGCTTCATTACATAGGCACGATTAACTAAATCATTGGCCATTGGTATTAAACTCAATCTCCAGCTTCCCTTCCCTTCCCAGAGATCTGGGGATAGGACTAAAAGTTTCAACCCTCTGATCACATGGTTGGTTCCCCCCATGGTCAGCCCCCATCCTTAGGCCCTTTGCAAAGGTCACTTCATTAACATATACTCGGGTGTGGTTGAAAGGGGTTTGTTATGAATACTGAGACAACTTTATCATTGTTATCATGTAGGAAATTCCAAGGATTTAAGGCACCCTGTGGGGAGCGGGGAGAGGGAATGTGGAGGACCCTTTTCTCTTCTGACACTTGAAAAAGTATGCATTTATATTCTCTTTTCTACCAAATTCAGTTAAAAGTGAAGAGAAGTAATCACATCTGAATGAACACAAATGTTCTTGTGAAATCCTTGCTTTTATTGAGATACCATTGAAGTGGCCCTTGTCTATGTGTTTACATTATTGTTGCTATTTTAGCCTACTAATGATTTAATTGCTTTCTTCAAAAAATTTCAATTTCCTAGAGCATATGCTTTTCCTAACTACAGTGCTTGGTGATACAGAATTTATTGTTGTTGTTGTTGTTATTCTGTTTTTGGTAAAAAGCTGCCAGCTGCCTCTAAGCCTAGGTGGATAGAGGAAATCACCTTCTTTGAAACAGATTTTCCTAGAGACATGAGTACCTCGGGTACACTACTAGTTTATGAAACATAAAGAGTAGGCACCCATGGCCCTAGAGGAAAAGTGTAACAAACTTTTTGTGGCTTGACAAAGATACTTCTCTTCAAATTCTATGGTCTGCTGGCAGAGCTGGATTCACAAGTGTGGGACCAGTGCAATCATACATCTCCTGCTCAGAACTGCCCCACATTTGGGGCCTGATGCTCTGTAGCTATTATGAAATTCTTAATAATTTTGTCTTAGAATTTGTATTTTGTATGTGAGTATGATGGCACAAAGGAGTATGTGTTGGGGAACTGGAGCCCCCAGCTTATTCCTGGTCCCTTCTATCACTTCCCCAGCTTGGGTTCATAGCTATGGGCTCCCTAGTCCTTGACACCCTGGCCACGCTCAGCCTTCTGCACCCTGTCTGCATTTCCTGACTGCTGTAGCCCTCTGCAAGGTGGCAACCAGCTTGGGTTGGCAAAGAGGAGGTTGGGGGGATGCTGTAGGTAGCGTTCTATTGTCCCTTTTTGGCCTGAGTAGTGGCATTTGAGCAAACATGGGAAGTTCATGGTCAGCTTATGCCTCATAGCATCTGGAAGCAGGACAAAGTGGTAGACATCCTTTCCCTGAGCTGGCAACTCCATGGTATATTTGGTGGGTGAACTGATGGGGGCGAGTCTTTTGCCCACTTCATCCAAGTACCAAATGCCTCATGGCATGGATGTTATGGGCCCTTGATGGTTGCCTATCCACCATGGACTGGGACAGCAGGGCCATGAGAAAAGGAGATGTCTTCCATGCCCAAGGCTGTGGCAGGCACCTGGCAGCTACAGGGAGACGAATCCTGCTGTTGGTGGGCCATATGCACAGAATCACAGGTGGGATCCTTGGATACCAATGAGGGTCTGCACTTGTACTGTAAGTATTCCCATGTCTGAGGGAACATGCCACTAAATAGGAAATAAAAGCCACCACGACACTGTGAGAGAAGGACAGTAGAACAAAAGAAAATGTTTTATAGTGTAGTATTTTTATTGTCATTTTTTCCCTCTGCCTTTTGAACAAGAGGTCCCACATTTTCCTTCTGCACTGGGCTTTACAAATTATGTAGCTGGCCTTGTCTTCAGTTTGCTGCTGGATGTTTGAGTGGGGGAGTCAATGAGTCTTGTGGGAGGAAGAGCCTTGGAGACTTCTCTGATGGGAAAATGTGGCTCTGACTGACATTGATAATACTATCAATCTTGGATAAACATCAGGGCCTAAAACAGGCATCACAAATTCAGTGGCAGGTAACAGCCAGTATCAAAGAATGAATTTGGAGTGGATAAGACCGTAGTGAAGTGTGTGCCTTGTGTAATCTGGCATGGCAGAGTTGGAAAGAGGTACCTGCAACTCATCTCTAGAAAGTTGCCCCTGTGTCAGGTAAGAGCTCAATATTGCAATATTATTCAAGAGACACTGGAAATCCTGCTCTCTCTCTCTTTCTTTCTTTCTTTTTTAAAATTATTTATTTATTTGAGAGAGAGAGAGCACAAGCAGGGGGAGGATGGAGGGAGAGGGAGAAGCAGGCTTCCCGCTGAGCAGGGAGCCCGATGCGGAGCTCAATTCCAGGACCCTGGGACCATGACCTGAGCTGAAGGTAGACGCCTAACCGACTGAACCACCCAGGGCCCCCACATTCTGCTCATTTGTGTGAAAAACCTTCTGTGAATTTTCAAAGAATGTGGATTAACAAAACATATCAAGGACACGTATTTGAACTGGAGGCACCTGATTTGCCGGTCACAAGCAGGCTAGTTGTGACATTGTATGTAGTTGAGACTGTAAATCCTTTAGACTCAGCCACTCTGGCTTCATTGTCATGACTTGGGGGAAAAAATCGAGCACCGAATAGGATATTAAAGAGCTGTGGATTTATATTCAAGTGTGGAGTTATTCAGGGACTAGGATTGTAAAGGGTTTTGTGACAGGTTAGAGAAGACATGTATCCCTCAGATTATGAAGACCTGGTTTTCAACAGTGACATCTTGTGGCAGTGACAGAAACAAGAGCTGTGTTGGGTTAAGGGAGCTTGTTTTCTGCAGGCATTTAGAATGAGTAAGCCTCTGGGAAAGTGGGAAAGGTAGCTCTCAAGAGAGAGATAATTGGCCTTCAATTAATGCAGGCAGGTGGTGGGAAAGCTATTCAGTGGAAAATACAAGATGTGACCAAATATAACATTCCAAGCCAGTGATATGGGCCATACCAGTTTCATTGCTATAGAATTTTTATTAAATGCCACAGATATTAAAGCAGAGAACTTACATTTAGATTTTCTTCTTATTTATGGAAATTCAGTATTTCAGGAGAGATTAAGAATAGTCTCAACTTACAGTAAATGTTTCATGACTTTATGGCCAACTATTGACTCATAATAATATTGTTCAATATTTATTAACCAGTAAATATTTACAGAGTCTGACACTGTCCTAGGCTAAGTATGTATGTCAGCTGTCTTATTTGGCATCTGCATTCATCATATAATTTTTTAAGTTTTAACTTAAGGGAATGCAAGGGAATAAATACATAAAACTCTACTCATTCCTTCCTTCATTTATTATGTACCATGTACCAGGCAAATTCTGGGATGCAGTAGCAAGTCAGACACTAATGCTTGTTGTTTTCATGGTGCTTACAGTCTAGTAGATGCAAGAAGTATTAGATAAACACTTGCACAAATAGTCAACTTCAATTTTGCTAAGTGCAAAGGAGAAGGAGAAACATAGAGTGCTGTGAGACAATAATGTGAGGCTATAACTTGGTTTCTGAGGAAGAAACTCTTCCACTGAGACTTGAGGGAGGAGTAAGAGGCATGCAAGAAAGAATAGGGGATAGAAAGGGACAGGGTGGAAACTACTTCTGACGGGAATGGTCTGTCGATGGTTGAATACCAAGAACTGGAAGCATGTTGGGAGCGAAGGCTCAGTGATCAAAGGGCACAGGGTGGTCAGCATTGAGGACAGAAAGGAGGTTCCTCAACAATGCACATCTACTAAGAGACCTATTTGAAGTATATGAATATATAATGATACCGATACATATAATATGTATAAAAATTCACTGTTTTAAATATATATTCCTTTATATAACTTCCAAAGAAATAAAATTCTATGCTAATTTTGTTACTTTAATTTCTTTTTGGAAATAATACCATAGAGATATTAGTTTAATGTCTCCTACTTTCTCTTAAAAATTCTATTGTGAAATATGGCATACATTCAGAATTATACATAAAACAAACGCATGGCTTAATAAACTATCTTAAAGCAAACATCTGTGTGACCACCACCCAAATCAAGAAAGAAAACTCAGCTGGATCCCTCAAACCCCCTGTGTGCCCCTTTTCAATTACTATCCTCACCAAAGTTGCTTACTGGCTGCTTGACTTTTTAAAATAACGTTTTAAAAATTGAGATTTATTTCACACAGCATAGAGTTCACCACTTTAAAGTGTACACTTTGGTTGTCTTTAGTGTATTTACTATGCTTTGCAACCATCACCATGATCTAATTCCGGAACTTCTCCATCCCCCTCCCCTGAATCCTGTGTTTAGTAGCAGTTAGTTCCAATTCCTTCTTTTTATCTTTTTTTCTGGAAACTGCTAATCTATTACCTGTCTCTATGGATTTGCCTATTCTGTGCATTTCATACAAATGTTATCAAACAATATTTGGCCTTCTATGTTTGGCTTCTTTCACCTAGCATAATGTTTTTAAGATTCATCTATGTTGTGTGGCATATGTCAACACATTCCTTTTTATGGCTTAATACGTATTTCATTGCATGAAGTAGTTTAGCAATTCAACCCATTTTGTTTGGCTATTCATCAGATGATGGTCATTTGGGTTATTTCCACTTTTTGGCTGTTATGAACAATAACACTATGAACAAATTTTTATGTAAGCATATGTTTTAAATTCTCTCAGGAATTGCTGGGCTTTTTTGTTTGTTTGTTTTGTTTTGTTTTGTTTTCCCCCATCTCCACTGTGGTTAGTAGAGTCTGGGACATAGGAGGTATCAATAAATAATGGTTCAACTGAATTAAAGTAGGTGCTGTCATGAGCTCGGCTAGGTTTGGAGGAAGTCGTCAAAAGCCTGTGACTACCAGCTGACCCACAGGCAGGACCCAGGCAATCAGAGGCTCCTTACTCCCTCCCTTGTCCTTGGAATGTATGTTCTATCTACGATTCCCATACTAGCTCAAAGGATGCATCATTGAGAGAGTAATGTATTGTTGAAGCCGCCTGGACTATATTTATGCCTGAACCCCGTTAAGACATCTAATATAAGCTTTTAAGATTCTGACACACTGGTGCAGAGGGCTGTTCCTTTGCTGCAACTTGCCATCCACCAAACTGGAGTGGACTGCCTCTTTCTTTAGTCCCTCCCTGCCTTCTGTATATGGGGGCCAGTTTTAAATTTCACCTAGGCAAACCCCCGGGGTGAGAACCAGTGCCGGCTCTGCTCATAGAAACACTCTGTGAGAGAATAATTGGAAAATTCTTATGTTCTACAACAAAAGTACAGGTGTGAAAATGTTGCAGAACCTAGGGCACAAGAAAGGGAGGTTGTACAACTACTGGTGCAGGAAAGATTTCAGGGTCCAGAGCCTGGTACTCTCTTGGTGTCAAGGCATTTTGAGCAGAAGAATTATTGCCTTATGGGGAAGTGTCTGGGCACGGACTTGACCCTTCGCCAAGAAGCGGGTAAAATCCCAGGAGTGCCCTCTTTAGGGTCCTTGGACCTGGTGAATCTCATTCTTCTCAGGCTGTAGATTATTCAGATCATTTTGGACACATCCCAGTGAAGAACGTGTGTGTGTGTGTGTGTGTGTGTGTGTGTGTGTCGGTGGGGGGGGGGCAAACATAGAATGAATATTCTATTAATCTATCAGATTAATCTTTTTTTCTGTGTTCCATTTTTTTGGTGTTCAGTACGACTTCCAAATAGAACTAATTTTTCTCCATTAATGATTTTAAAGGTTTATTTATTCATTTGAGTGTGAGAGAGAGAGGTGGAGGTAGAGGGAGAGAGAAACTGTAGCATTTTCCGCACTCTATACAGAACCAGACGCTGGGCTCCATCTCACAACTCTGAGATCACGATCTGAGTTGAAACCAAGAGTTGGTCACTTAACTACTGTGCTACACAGGCACCCCAGTTTCCCCATTAATTTTAATTTCACCACCAATAAGTCCAGCTCTTCTCAGACCAGGATCTGAGACAATTAATCATTGAAGCAATGCAGGCAAAAATAATGCATTCAATAGATAATCTCAATTTCCCAATTATGAAGTTGATCTTAAAGTTCTTTTTAGAGCAGAACTTCTTAAGTTCTTTGGCCCATAAACATGAGTGACAGCGTCCAAGAAACCCTTGAAACTGTATGCATAATTATATATGCATATTTTGAGAGGGAGAGTTTATTTCTTTTATCAGACTCTCAAAGGTTTTTACGAACATAAAGAGTAAATGACCACATCTCTAAAGTATCTTTAGAAGAATCACATTTCTTCATTAATTCAATAAATATGTATTCAAAATATAATGAGAGACAGGTACTGTTTTGAGGCTTGGATACAGCTGTGACCTGGCAGATAAATTCTTTTACATTGAAGTTACATACCAAAGAGAGAAACATTTCACAAGAAATGTCATGGAAATCAGAGAAAACAATGAAGGAAAAATGTAGTTAGATTCTAACCTCAGAAATACATATGTTACTTAGGAATATAGTGGAAAAGTCAGCCCCAGGGTTCTTACCAGTCAAATATTTGGACAGTTAACCTAATTTTTCACTTTCCCCTGGATTCTTTACACATTGTAGACATAACTGTGGTGTCTTGAATGATTTAATTTCCTCATTTTAGGTGTTCTTGCAGCTTTGAGACTCTTTGAATACTGTGAAATAATTCATGTTGGTACAAGGCCGTCTTAGTGTGATTGGGACCTGATCATTTGTAGAAGACTCATTTCCACTGTGAATATCTTTCTTCTCTTGCTCTAATATTTGGCTGTAATCCTCATGGCCCAGGTTAGCATTAACTGCCACTGGATGGAGCTATAGCACCAGGCAAGTAATCTCTCCATAGATTTTTGGAGTAATTTCCCTGACTTTAGCCATCAATCTCTTTAGCTATTGGGCAAAGATTGTTGATTTCCTGCAATTTTGAGTGACAATATCTCGTTATTTACTTTGTTATATTCCTTGAGTTCTTTTTCAAAGTCTTAAGACTTATTTTAAAAAATCAAAGATGATAATTTTGTTTTGATAATTTTATGACAGTATTCAAGATAAGTAGAGAAACCCTGAAGGGTTACAAACCAAGACCAGTAATTACTTTTGTAGGTGTATTATATGCTGCTGACCTGTGCTTTATACAAGTTAATAAGTAATGACATGACTTAAACTCTCTTTATACTGGAGACCATTCAGTGGTTTCCTCTTGCCTTGAGATAAATAGCAGAAATTGTATATTGAAGTATTTTTCAAATTTCACCATACTGGAAATTATGTCCAGGAAAATTAGTGTTATTTTCAGTACCATATCATAAAGCTTTCAATTTATCTGAATTTCTATCTATCATCATCATCTATCTCTATCTATAATCTATTCATCTAACTCTATTACTCTGTAATCACTCTCTACCAATGGAAGAATTTTTTCATGAAAAATATTATTCCTAAAATCACCTTAATTATTAGTTCTTAATAATTCATTAATTACTAATGTTGGACTTAGAATCAGGCTCTTAATCAAAGGCTAATATAAGACTAACAGGACCTATAACTGGTGGGTTACAATAGTACTTTATTTATATCATTATTAATATAAAATATGACCCTATATGTAACCTAAATATAATCCTTCCCCTCCTGAATTCTTTTCTTCTGTAGCTTTATTGTGCTATAATTTTAAGAATGGGGGACACTTGGATGGCTCAGTTGGTTAAGCGTCTGCTTTGGCTCAGGTCATGATCCCAGGGTCCTGGGATGGAGTCCCACATTGGGCTCCTTCCTCGGCAGGGAGCCTGCTTCTCCCTCTGCCTGCTACTCCTGCTGCTTGTGCATGCTCTCTCTCTTATAAATAAATAAAATCTTTTTAAAAAATTGTAAGAATGGTGTCTCAGATAAGATATAGAGTTAAGGGTTGACCAGCCAATAGTAAGGGATATTTTTATATTCACCTGATTGAACGGAACTGGAAATTCTGTGGTTTTAGATTAGAAATGATTGGTCTCTAAAGACCATTTTAAAACACTGCTTTTAGGCTTTCCACCTTCTCCTTTAATTAATTAGTGGTGAATTTTCAATAAAACAGTTAAATCAAAACACTTGAACATTTATATATCCTGCTTATTTCTTCATGACTTAAAGACTTCTATAAAATACCAAAATCAATGTCCTGAAACAGGTTAGAGAAGTATACTACTTTGCTGTTGTTGATTTTTTTAGTCGTTTGTGGAATTTATAGGAGATCAAAAAAATATGGCTTCTTAATGTTAAAAGTTGCCGTGACACCTTCACAATGAATGAGTAAATTCTCATTTGAAGAGCATGTTCAGAAAATTTTATTTTGCACATTTAGAAAATTTTAAAGATATATCTTGTGATTATAATATCAGTTATCTGGGTTATAGATTAAAAGAAAGATATATGTGTCCAACTCACTAATTCTTTTTTGACTGATTCACGCATTAGATGTCACAGGTAACATATGTCAGAAAGACAGGGACAGAACACATTTGTTTTTGGTTCCTGGATAGAACTCTAATTTTAGCTCTTAATAAGCCTAATGATAGACAAGAAGGATCTGGAAAATCTGGATTATCACTTCAAGAAATTTATGCTTAATAGAAAATACTTAAATAGTCATCAGTGATGGATCCTTGAGAGAAGTTATATGATTGAAGTACGATTCTGTTCTCACTCCTCCAGGGTTCAAAGTGGAAGCATTTGATTGACTGGGCATAAGTTATGTGCCCACATGTCTGCTGCCGTTGGGCAGAGAAACAGGTAATTTCTCCCCTTCTGCTCTTTAATAAAAGGTGAGGACTCAGCATCCTGCCAGTAATACATATCTTGGGAACTCCCCCCAAAGATGAAGAAGGTTTGGATGCTGGGCACTAAAACGGTGAGTTAGTTTCTACATCTTTGGGTTCAGTTTCTACAGCTGATTCATTTTTGTATCTGCCACTTTTTTTTCAGCATACAGTGATCATTCATGTGCATTTATTCATTCATTAGTAATGGAGGGCTCACTCTGTGGGGCTAGGCCAATGCTCTTAGGAAGATTAATTCCATTTGGGGGAAATGGATGATAAGCAGATAAACATAAAAAGTATATAATAATTTTAGAGAGAGAGAAGGACTAAGAAAACAATGGAAAAGGTAAAGACAGAGAGATTGGGAGGAAGTCAAAGAATGCCTTTCTGATGTGTGACTTCAACTAAAAAACAATCAATGGGCTGGAGGACAATCAGGTAATTGCAGTAATCTAGCTGAGGCATTCTGGGGCTTTGAGCTTTCTGAGTATAGTGTGCTATTATTTCTCTACCCCTGGAAATCTATTCTCTGCCCTTCTGAGTCCTGTGGACTGTATCACTTTGGCTTCTGTGCCTCTGGCTTCCAAGTGAGTGTGGCCAACTGGAGATAAGAACAGGAGACTGAAAGGTGAAAGGAGAAAAAAGCCTGAATACTTATTCTTTACTGCATATCCTTACTGCACATCTGTATCTCTGAGCTATAGTGTTGGCAATTGCTGCCTTCCTTCCCTTTGCAACCATATTTCTTGTTAGGTGGCCCCTCTCTCAGATGCACACAGAAGTTTGGTAGCAAAACTCCTCTTGCTCCTTCAGGTCTTGAGGTGGTAATGGCTTCCAGCTATTCTAAGTCCTGATGCTTCACCATCCCTTAGGGCTCTGTAAGTAGTCCTTCCTTCAATTCTCTTCTGTTAATCCTCTAGGTATGTGCAGGTAATTTTGAGGGGAAACTCTGACTCAAAGAAGGGATGCATGGATGTTAGAGACACTGGGGAGTTGTCTCCAGGGTTTGGCATTTGGCTGGGTGTGGTGAGGGAGATGGAGAAAGAATAACGTAAGGAAAGGTAAAGCAGGCTGTCCCTCCAGGAAACTGTGGACCCTGAAAAGTATAGCTTCAATGGGGTAGAGAGGATAGAAACTAAATAGCCTCTCTTTTCATCTTTCTTCTACTGCTGCTACTTAAACAGATTCTCACTTTTCTGAGCATCTCTAATTTAGAGCCAGTGTTAGGTTAACACTCACTGTTCTCTTTTTGTTTGCATGTGTGTAATTGTGAAGAAAAAAGCTAGGGGTTTTAAAATCTTTAAATCTTAATCGTCAACACTGTTTACTGGGCAAAGAAATAAAGATGGAGAGGTTACCATGCAATTATTTCCTCTTCCATTTGGCTATAAATATTATTGAACAACCATCAAACTGAATACGAACCCAGAGAGGGTTATATTTTTCCTTCCACTATTAATTTGGTAATTAAGAGATGAATTTTGAAAATTTTGCTTGGTAATATATAATTACAATATGGAAGTGCATAATTGATTCTATACTTTAATCTGAAAGAGGCCATTTAGGAGTTAGTTATGGAATGCTTTCCATTTAAGGATGCTCCTCCATAAAGATTCAAAGGATTAAGATTTAAAGATTTAAAACTGCTAGCTAAGTTACACAGGACTCATACTCTGAAAGGTTTTCCATTAGGGAAAAATCGATCTTATAAGACTTGAAATTCTCTTCTAGGTTGCTTTTTTATGCTTTCAAAAACTGTTAGGACTTTATTTTTTCATGTGTAACTTTGTGCTAATGAACTTAAAAATTTATCCATACTATTATAAATGGCTAATATTCACTAAAGTGACACTTTCAAACAAAGAAAAATGAGAAATAATTGCTTCTCAGTTCCTGCTGGTCCCAAATAGTGAAAAAAGGATTAGGTATGAGTCCTGGAAAGGCTTAAGCAGAAAAATGCAGCCTTAACAAAACCAGAAGAAATAGAAAAAGAAAGGTTGATATCTTCATTTAGAAGAAACTGCAGTCCTGTACCTCCACTGTTCTCTAATGCCGTCAGCCAGGTGGAAGCTGTCCTGTACTGGGGCTTGAGAAAATGCAGTTGAATTAGTTTGGCGGTATTGGGGCGCCTGGGTGGCTCAGTGGGTTAAAACCTCTGCCTTCGGCTCAGGTCATGATCCCAGGGTCCTGGGATCTAGCCTCGCATCAGGTTCTGCTCGGCAGAGCCTGCTTCCCTTCCTCTCTCTCTGCCTGCTTGTGATCTCCGTCTATCAAATAAATAAATAAATAAAATCTTAAAAAAAAAAATAGACTGGCAGTATTAATGCCTGCAGGCACGGAGCTTTGTGACTTTAATCTAAAAAGATAGGAATTGGCTAATCAATTTGGTATGGTAATTAGGTTTTAACTCAGTTGTACTAAATGTGTCTATTTTAACTGCAAATTTGTTGTCCCCTTCTACAAAACCCAAGAAGGTGTAAGTGGAGTTCTTAAATATGTGAAAATTAAATTTTCTCCCTCCATTTTAAAAAAATAACTCTCATGGAGATTCATATAGGTTTTTTTGTTTTTTTTGTTTGTTTGTTTGTTTTGTATAACTGCATTAGAGAAAGCTTTGCTGCTTTTTTGGAAATGGTCTTCCCCTCAACGTTTCTATATTTAATCCCTTCATAGCATGCAGTTCATCTTTAACTTTGCTTGTAAGAAGTCACTTATATTTTTCTTAAGATACTGAGACTTACCAGATCATAAAGATTCATAAAAAGCTGTTTGTCAGCTTTTAAAGTCCTGGCTTTGCTTTTGGGAACTCTGTTTTTTTTCTATTTCTCATTAACAGACTGATAAGGCAGATATCTTGTGATAACCATGGTGGGAAATTTCCTCCTTCTCCTTCTCCTTCTCCTTCTCCTTCTCCTTCTCCTCCTCCTCCTCCTCCTCCTCCTCCTCCTCCTCCTCCTCCTCCTCCTCCTCCTCCTCCTCCTCCTCCTCCTCCTCCTCCTTCTTCTTCTCCTTCTTTTTTTCCAGTTATTTGAAATTGCACCAATAATCTTGTGAAAATTTTAATTACCTTAGCGCCATCTTGTGGACCAATTATCTATTTGTAGGGGTCAAACCTATTAAATGTGATAAATGATACAGATTTTTCTGTCTTTTTTGTTATGATAAAGACCTTAAGTTCTTTCAATAAAATGTTATATTTTATTCTTGTTGTCTACTGTATTACTCAAAAATTCTAAATATTCCATAGTTATTTTTAGGAGGCAATTCAAAGGTTAACTTGATAAATTTGAGATTATTGTAATAAATAATCCAAACCAAGACCAGCCAGTAGAAACAGATGGTGCTTCTGGAAGAACTTGAAAATTTTCCACTCTTAAATGGACATAAACCTTCTGCCTGGAGCTGTGTTACTACATGGACTTATGAGCATGCCTGTAAATCTATGTGGTTACTTTTTTTTTTTTTTTTTGTGGTCTCCAGTCACATTCTTTTAATTTGATGCTTCTCAAGGTATGGAAAGCAGAGGCTAACTCAAAACACAAGAGAACAAGTTCTGGTTATTCTCAGTCTGTAGTGCTATCTTTCCTCTTCCTGTGATTGCTTCCTGCTTCTCTGTTTTGCATGTGAGACTGTATATTCCAGTAAGAGGACAAAAGACAATTTAGCAAGCTTTTATTATATCTAAACCTGGGTTTAACTCCCTCAATAACTGAATAGACGTATAATCCCATGGATTTCTTAAGGTAGTGAGTTCAGTGTAGGTGGATTGAATAACTTTTTTTTTTCCTGAATCTTTTCAAATGATTAGCAACACTTCTGTGGACAATTGTATTTGAAAGGTAACAAATGGCTGAGATGAATAATCTGAAGGGAAAATAAATATCCTCTCAAAAAAAAAAAAAGAAAAAGAAAATAAAGTGAATGAATGTGATAATATTCTGTTTTTAGCCATCTATTCAGGCTGATAGGTTGATTTCTTTTGACTGGATTTTGGCATGTAGATATAGATATGGATAAATATGTATATGAATTTTGTATATATATTAAGAAACTGTGAACTTAAAATGTGGTTGGTGAAGTCTGAATGATTTTTTATAGGGGACAAATCATTGACTCATAAAAATTATATTATAGAACCATGTGAAGTAATTCTGGACATGTAGTTGTCACCTAATTTATTGGTTTCAATTTTATTCTTAATTTTTTGTAAGTTGCCATTTTTTATTTCTTTATGTTTGAACAAATCATTTTATAATGAAATGGAATTACTTACACAGATGGATTTTGTGAATATTTGTGTCCTGGCAACATGCTGACATTAAAAAATACAGTGGGGTTCACCAAATTCTGATCAAGATGTGCAGAAACTGGATCACTCACACATGGCAGGTGGGAATGTAAAATAGTACAGCCATTTTGTAAAAGAGTTTGGCAGTTTCCAAAAAAACTAAGTATCCCACTATAATATGACTTAGCAATTATATACCTGGGCATTTATCCTAGAGAAATAAAAAACTTATGTTTACACAAAAACCTGCACATGAATGTTTATAGTAACTTTACGTGTCATAGCCCAAAACTAGCAAGAACCCAGATGTCTTTCAACAGGTGAATGGTTAAATATACTGTGGTATAGCCATACTGTGGGTTATTACTCAACAATAAAAAGAACAAACTATGTGCAACAGCTAGCTGTGTCTTTAGAGAATTATTCTGAGTAAAAGAAGCCGGTGCCAAAAGGTTACATACAGGATGACTCCATTTATATGCATTATTGAAATGACAAAATTATAGAAATAAACAGATTAGTAGTTGTCAGGGATTTAGCATGAGGGAAGGACAGAGAAGTGGGTGCGGTTATAAAAAAGCAACACGAGGAATCCTTCTTGTAATAGAAATGGCCTGTATATTGACTGTATTAATGTCACTCTCCTGGTTGTGATATTGTACTACAGTTTTGCAAGAAGTTACCACTGGGACACAGGCAGTGAGCAGTATATGATATCTCTCTATATTATTTCTTACAACTTCATGTGAAATAGAATTATCTCAATATAATAGTTTAATTGAAAACATATAGTAGGGTTTATAAAAGAAAACTCAGAGCTGAATTGATGAATGTACACAGGATTGTATCCTAAACTTTCCTATTTAAATTAAGTCTGTTAACAAATTAAAAATTTGGATCATACTATATAGCATTCTGATTGTGAAAGAGATACAATTTAAAAAAGAGAAAGAATTAAAATTTAATAACTTACTAGAATTAATTTTTTTACTATATCATTGTAATATTTCTATTGTGAAAATGGTTATATTTCTCTTTGTGAGGACAATAACTTAATTCACTCAGAAACTAGATATTGGTAAAATAATTTTATCTTGTGTGTGTTTTCAACACCAAAGTTTAATAATATTACTTTCAACTTTTCAATAAATCCAGATACAATAGAACTGTTCTCTAGTGAACTTTTAGTCACGGTTAGCAGAACAACATTTTTATACATTGATAGTATCTATTATCATGCCTTTTCAAGTGATGTTACTATGCAGAAGGCCCACACTGATCATTTTTTGATCAGAGTTAGAGGAGGAACAGTTTTCTACATCTGTAGTTTTTTAAAAATATATTTTAATGTATTTAGTAATATATTTTTAATATAATAACATTTAAAAATATATTTTTAATATATTTTTAAATATATAATCTAATATTTAATATTTAATAATTTTTAAAATATAGAGCCAAGGAGTTCAAACAGGCAGTGTGTTTATACCAAACACACATGTAGAATTGAAAAGTGAAATATTCAACCAATTTTGAGTGAGTCGCTCATGCCCTTCTGTGTTTAAGGAAACTGATTTTATCAAATAGTAGTCTGGATATTTAAGTTGTCACAAACTGAAACACAATTCTCAGTGAGATTTCAATCTCAGAATTTAAAATGGATCAACGTATCTTCCTAGCAACTCAGAGGCTCTACAGCATTTACATATTTACTGGTGCCTTTCTTGGTGGAACACATAATTTCAGCTGTGAAGCACTGATTGGCTACTTCTTATTATGACCCTACAAGCTCAGTTTAATTTCATTTGGGATGTGAGTTGATTTAAGAAAACGTTATTTCAATATTATATTGGGGTCTTAAAAATAAAAAAGAGGTACATACTATATGCAAATATTGAGGTAGAATCTAAGGCAAGAGATATCCAAAAATGGGTGGATTAATTAGATAACCTAGATTAAAAATATTTTGCTTAATTCCCTCATTTATTTACAATGCTTCCCAACTGACTCCACCCTTAGCTGATGGACAGATTTGATCCCTTTAAAATGTTTAATCTCTTCTTGATTTATTGGCATCAACTCCTTGACAAGTGTTTTTGCTTATTTGTTGTGACCTATTGACTTTCAGAAGGATTCATCCCTGGGAGGAATGGTAGCTATTTTATCCTGAGCTGTTTTTCTTGTGTCATATATTTCTTCACAAATAGTATCCCTATGATTCAGATTCAAATAGAGGGTATACATTCAGGTATTTCTGTTTTGTATGTCTTACAGGACTTGTAAGATTGAATTAGTTCATATACATGAAGTGCTTGGGATTTTAGTGCCTAACACGGAGTGAGTGCTATATGTCTTAGCCATTATTAATATTTTATTGTTATTGTCATTATTATTTGCCTGGCTTAATTATTGGTGAATATTCCCTGCAATGTCCATTATTTTTTACTCACTTTCAAGCACATCGTTGCAGTATCAAATAGCTATCAAAATAATATTTTGAATTTTAATTTTAGTCCTAATGCAGGAGGTAATTAAAAAAAATTTAAATTGTGAAATGTAACACATGTACAGAATAGTGCACAAAATAAAAATATAGCTTAGTGATTTATTGCAAAATGAACACCCATGTAACCTACTGAGGTCAAGAAATAGTATGTTGTCAATTCCAAAGAAACCGCCTGCTACAACCCCTCCCCTCTCAATCCATGCTCCCTCTATTCCTCCTAAAATTAATACCCGGACTAATATTATAATCATTTGCTTTTCCTTATAGATGAACTCAACTGCCTTTTGATAATCCTCATAGTTTAGTTTTGTCTCTTTGAAAAACTTTATATAAATTAAGTTGACATAAATTTCTTTGTTTCTGATTTCATCTCGATAGATTTGTTTGTAAGAATCACTCATGTTATTGTCCGAATGTAGTTAGTTTATTTTCATTGCTGCATAGAATTCCATTGCATGATATACTATAATTTGTCATTTCCCATTATTTGGCATTTGTGCTGTTTCCAGGTTTTTGATATGAGCAGTGTTGCCACGAACATTCTTGAACATATCTCCTAAAGCACGTCTACATATATTATTGTTGGCTGTATATGTAGGAGTGGAAATTGTGGGTCCCAGGATCTACACATCTTTAGATTTAAAAGATAGTTCTAAAATGTCTTCCATGTTATTTCTACTAATATTAATCCTGCCATCAGTGTTAGAATTCCCACCGTTCCACATGCTTTCACATATAGGTATTATGGGTCGTTTTCATTCTGGTGGGGTCATGTGGTATCTCACCGTGGCTATAATTTCCATTCCTCTTATTACTTATGAAGTTGAACACCTTTCATATTCATGGGCTATTTAGATATACTCTTTTGTGAAGAAGTTGTTTAAGTCTCCTGCTCATGACTATTTTGTTGACTTTTTTTCATTGATCTGTGGTAGATCTGCATCTGTAGCTGGTTATAAGTATTGTAGCTATCTTCCCCAGTTTGTGCTCTGCTTTTTCACTCTCTTCATGGTGTCTTGAAAAATAGAAGTTTTGAACTTTTCATGCAGTCCAATTTATGAATCCTTTCTTTCATAATCTTTTATTATGGGGCTAGATTTAATATAGTCTAATTTATTGATTTTTCTATTCAATCACAGAAGTATTTCCCTATCCCAAGATCATAAATATAGTCTCTATTATTATCTTCCAGAAGTTAGTAAAATTTGCCCCTTGTATTTTTGTATATGGTTTGAGGTCAAGGTCAATTTTTATTTTTTTCTCCATGTGAGCATCCAAATTGTCTCAGCACAAACTGTTGAAAATATCATCCTTTCCTTGCTGCTTTGGAGTGCCATCTTTGTTATAAATTAACTGTACATAAATGAGTGGGTGTTTTTGGCTCTGTTCTGGTTTATGGATCTTTTTATTTATCCTTGTGTAGGGGTGCCTGGGTGGCTCAGTGGGTTAAAAAGTCTTTGCCTTTGGCTCAGGTCATGATCTCAGGGTTCTGGTATCAAGCCCCACATCGGGCTCTCTGCTCAGTGGGGAGCCTGCTTCCCCCTCTCTCTCTGCCTGCCTCTCTGCCTACTTGTGATCTCTGTCAAATAAATAAATAAATAATCTTAAAAAAATATATTTATCCTTGTGCCACTACCACTTTGTTTGAATTAGTGTAGTTCTATACAAACCTTGATATTAGGATAATTTTTGCCTTCATTACTTTTATAAACCTTTAGAATCAGCTTGTCAAATGCTACAAAATCGAATAAAACCAAATAAAGCAAAAGCCTGTTAAGATTTTTATCAGGGTTGCAGTGAATCTTTAAACACTTTTAGGGTGTATTGATTAATGTTTCACATAGGGAGTTTTTCTAAAAATGTTTAAAATGTATTTTAACTTAATTAGTCAGAAACCACACTGTACATTTCAGCCTGTTAAAATTTATTGAAATTTGCTTTATGGCTCAGAAGAAGGTCAGTTTTTATGAATGAATTATATGTGCTTAGAAAGGATGCCTACTTTGCACTTACTGATTTCAGTGTTCTGTATCTGTTAATGAGGTCAAACTTATTAACTATATTGTTCATTTTTTCTAAGTTCTTACTGATATTTTGTCTGTTTATTCTAATATTTACTAAGATATTTTAGAATCTTCATTTGTGACTGTACATTTGTCTAGTTCTCCTTATAGTTCTGTCAATTTTGATTTTATATATCATGAGGCTGTGCTGTAACATGTATACAGATTTTGAATTATTTTATTTTCCTAGCATATTTAAATTTTGGAAAACACCAGAGGAAAACACATTTAGACATAGGTATCATTATTTATCATTGTAAAGTGTGCTACTTTATCTTTAGTAATACTTTTTATCTTCAAATCTATGGTATTTTGTATTAACACAGTTACTCTGCATTTTTTGGTTAGAGTTGCATGCACATAATTCTTTTTCTCTTAACTTTCTGTATTTTCTAGCTTTAGGTGTATCTATTGTAGCACATAATTAAAAATTCAATCTGACAAAATTTTTCTCTTAATTGGAATTGAGTTTCCCTTTCTTTCTTCCTTTCTTCCTTCCTCTCTCCCTCCTTCCTTCCTTCTTTACTTCCTTCCTTCCTTCCTTCCTTTCTTTTTTAAGATTTTATTTATTTGTTTGAGAGAGAGAGAGAGAGAGAGAGAATGTACACAAGCAGGGGAAGGGGCAGGCAGGAGGGCGAAGCAGGGAGCCCAATATAGGGCTCAATCCCATGACCCTGGGATCATGAACTGAGCTGAAGGCAGATGCTTAACTGAGCCACCCAGGAGCCCAAATTTATTTTTCATTTAATGTAAATACTCATCTATTTGAGCTTAAATCCAAATATGCCATGCAAGCATTAACCCAAAGAAAGCCCTTTCCTTCTAGCTCTACAAAACTGTTGGAAGTACTGTTCAGCTTCTTAGTCACTGAATTGCCCCTTCTGAATTTGTCAAATACCCCAGAAAATAAGTAGTTTCAAATACCAAGCTCACCTCCTTGGTCCCCAACCCTCCCCAGATCCTGGCCTGGTGATTCTTCACTGTCTTTTGGTCTTCTGATGCCTTGGAGATTATTTTTAAAAAAATATTTTGTTCAGGTTTTCTAGCAAGAGCTTGTCTAAATTATATACTTTTTCATTCCTGGGTTGCTACAACCATGTTTTAAAAGTCTCATTTAGAATATATTTAATTTAGTCATTAGAAACTCTCTGAATGTCAGAAGAAAAATGATACTAAATTGGAATTGTTTTTTAGAGTTTCAGTAATAATAAATTGCGATATTTTTGTCATGATTCTTTTGTAATTTCAGTGCTATAGTAGCCCTACTCAAAGATCTGAGATAGTCTATACTGGGTCAGCAATATATTTTAAGATTACAGTCTAATGACAGATACAGAAATCAATGTCATAATATAATCTCAGGAGCCTACTGAAAATCCAAAGTGCATTGTATTTATTCTCAGGATATAACCAACTAATCCCTTATAAATAAAATGTACACTGAGATGTCACATGTTTCACTGCATGAATTATTACAAGTGGCTCTTTTGTGAGGAGTTCTGTAATTTGAAGCCCCATGTACCTCTCCTGATTATTCCTTTAAAATTTACATTATGAAATTTCCCCAAGCATTTAATTTGTATACATATTTACTATTACTTGAGTAAGAGACCAATAATTGAATTGGATTTACCAGTTCTGTTTTCTCCTGGTTGTTTAGCAAAATTTAAATAGATGTTTTTTTGGGGGGCACCTGGCTGGCTCAGTTCAGTTGGGAAAGCATGCAGCTCTTGAGCTCAGGTTTTGAGTTCAAGCCCCATATTAGGTGTGGAGATTACTTAAAAAGAAGCAAAAAAAAAAAGAAAAAAAAAGAAGATTTTTTTCCCTCCCTCTTCTAGGATATGTCTTTTGAAATATATAGCTTTAAATGAAGTATTAACATATCTTACTCTGAAAAATGATGCTCAACTTATGTTTGGGTTCTCCCAAAATACAAAGAATTGTTCAAAATATTTAGAGTAACAAAAATGTAGGCTGAGTGTATATATTTTACATGTTCTTAAAATGCCCAACAGTAACAGGTGCATTTATCAAAACACTTCAGAGTGAAAAACCTTTTGCAATAATCCTGCTTTACTCTGGATGGATACTTGTGCTATCAGTTTTATCTTATGGGCTCTAGTGAAGATAACTCTTCCATTGGTGGGATAAGTCAAAGTTCTTTTTTTAGCGTGGATTTTGGAGTTAGACCAATCTATCTTTCAATCCAGATTTTGCTATTTGCCAGCTTGATTTTGGGTTCCTTAGCAAAATTTGTTTCCTTATTTGTTAAAATGGAGAAATCTTTGTGTGGTGGGTCCAGAGAATGAAAACACCAAGTCAGAACAACCTTCACAAATTCCAGAATATCAGTTTGAGACTACCTGAGGTTTATGTGTTCTCTCTGTTATAGAGTTGAAATACAGATATGTGTAAAAGGGCTTTGGGTTTACCCTGCATTTTACTTAGATTAAAGGATTAAAGATTTATACATGTTACATATATATATATACATATATATATATAGTATACAGTATATAAAATAGTATATATATATACACACATTTTACAGAAATACTTTTTTCAGAGTTTTCCCACTAACTTAATTTTAAATGGGGCATTATAGTAGGGGGTTTGATCAGAAAAATCTCAAGTAGTTACTAGTTTAGATTAGAGGTCAGCAGATTATATCTTGTAGGCCAGATTTGGCCCTCAACCTGTATTGAGGTTTATTGAAACCAAACACACCTACTTGTTTAGTATTATCTTGGGCTGCTTTTGTGCTGCTGTGGCAGAGGTAAGTAGTTATGACAGAGACTGAATAGCCTGTGGAGTTTAAAATATTTACTCTTGGGGCGCCTGGGTGGCTCAGTGGGTTAAACCTCTGCCTTCGGCTCAGGTCACGATCTCAGGGTTCTGGGATAGAGTCCCGCAGTGGACTCTCTGCCCAGGAGGGAGCCTGCTTCCCCACCTCTCTCTGCCTGCCTCTCTGCCTGCTTGTGATCTCTCTCTCTCTCTGTCAATAAATAAATAAAAAATCTTAAAAAAAGAATAAAATATTTACTCTCTGACCCTTTACAGAAGAAGTTTGCCAAGCCTGGTCTAGAAGATAAGAATTGAAGAAAATAGAGCTAGGGCTGGTTCTACACTCTTTTAGTGGATCCCCTACTAATTTATTCCTTTCAGTGTCTGCCCTTTCTTTTTCCTCTCTCAAGCACAAGTATTAAACAAGAATGAACTCTTCTGCCTTGTGTGCCTCCATTTTCCTAGGGAAAAAAAAAGAATTTGATCAGTCGCTAATACCTTACATGAATTAGTTTATGTGTAATGAACTACTCCTAGGAGGAATTTTATTTTAAAAAATTGCTGGAAGTTTATTCAATAAGATGAATCTTTCAGTAGTGGAACATTGAACATCTTGGCATCTGGGCGGGAACAATTTTTAAGACCTCAAGATCTTTTTGGTACACTCAGGTAGGCAAACTACCATTTCACTTAAGTGCTCCAGTGTGTTTCAAATCATTGCCATAATTGTATGTGTGTGTGTGTGTGTGTGTGCACCTAATGTGTATATATCTCTATCTCTGTAAGCATATAGTATTTATCTATCTATTTATCTATCCATCTATCTCTTTATTTCACTTCATAGGCTTACTTATGCTTTCCTCAATATTTATTTCCATGTGTCTGGAAACTGATCTGTGTCTTTTGTTATGGAGATTTAGCTAATAACCAAAGACTACACAGTATAGTAGTCAATAATATATTAATTTGGTTTTGATAACTCTGCATTATGTTTACATGTTTATACAGTGTTTTTTAAGATCCTAATAAGCAGTAATTTTTAACAAAAGTGTACATTGTTTCGCTTATTTGTGGAGCATAACAAATAACATGGAGGACATGGGGAGATGGAGAGGAGAAGGGAGTTGAGGGAAATTGGAAGGGGAGGTGAACCATGAGAGACTATGGACTCTGAAAAACAACCTGAGGGGTTTTGAAGGGGCTGGGGAGGGGCGCGAAGAGGGGAGGTTAGGGGAGCTAGGTGGTGGGTATTAAGGAGGGCACGCATTGCATGGAGCACTGGGTGTGGTGCGAAAACAATGAATACTGTTATGCTGAAAAGAAATAAAAAAAAATAGCAACAACAACAACAAAAAAGAACTAACCTAAAAAAAAGTGTACATTGTTTTAGACAATATAAATGATACTTCAGTTAACATGTTTAGTACTTAATATGTGCCAGTACTTGCTGTTTCAGGTACTTTTATATGTATATACCTATTCATTTTAACTCTCCCAATAACCCTGGAGGTGAATACTGCTTTGATCAGCCTTTTATTTTACAAATGAGGAAATCTGGTTACAGAGAAGTTAAGTAACTTGCTATAGACAACATGGCTAAGTGGAGGAATCAGAATTAAAGCCTAGAAGTCTTGCTCTGAAGTCCCTGCTCTCAGGCATTGTGCTATATTGCCTACAGATATATATGTTCAATATGAATATTTGCTAAAAAATTACATCAAAGTATTCCTTTGAGTATTCCTCCAAAAATTAAAATAAAATTTAATTTATATAAATTACATAAAATGTGTCAGAAATAATTTGTTTCATAAAGAATATTGCATTTACGAAATAATTACTGGTCTCCTTTACCCATCCAGTTTTTCTTTCCTTTCTTTCTTTCTTTCTTTTTTTTTTTTTTTTGATTTATACATGCACCATCTTTTAATGAAATCCAGAAAGGGAAACTAACCCAAAAGTCAGTACACCTTTGCCACAGTTAAGATGAATGGCTTTGGGGTGTTTTCTGTTGAATGGCACTGAGGGACTTATTGCTGCTCTCCTGGCTGCTTCTTTATCTCTCAATGAATGTCCCAAGTTGGAAATGCAAACAGATACCCTAGAGTCATCTGTTGAGTCATATGCTGAGCTTTCTCAATATTGTCCTTTAGCTGAAAATAATACTGAGTGTTGTATGAGGATGCAACATGGTGTAGTAGAGAAAAATTGGATTTGACATCCCAAAACCTGGGTTCAGAATTGGATTCCATCAATTACTAGCTTTATAACTTTGGGAAAATTACTCAACATTTAAGTTTCAGTCAACACACTAGGAAATGGGGATAATAAAAATGATATCTATATCATATGATTATTTCTGAAGATTAAGTGAGATGGCAAGTCAAAGTGTATCCTAGATATTAATTAAACTTTAAATTATATTTTATTCTGCTTTTAAGATCTTGATGAGGAGGACACATACATATCAGATGGATTTGTGTTTGTGAATTACAAACTATATAACTCCTCCTTATTCTTGCATTACTTTATTTAAATATATATTTTACTTGGCAGTATCATGCCACACCTGTCAAAAAATGACAGCAAGGAGAAAAACCTAACGACTTACAAGATGAGTTTTGTTCAGAGTAATACTTAGGCCTCAGGTTCTATAATATCCAGATGGAAGCCTGTTACACATATTTTTTCTTTTACTTCTCCTTGACAATGAAGAAACCTGTCACTGCATCAAGACAGTCATGTGTAGTGCTGTCTTTATCTCCTATGAAACTTGTGTGACACAAACGGAAGCTATTGTAGATATATCATGTGTTGGGTACCTTTGTATCCAAAGAGATAAGGATTATTTACAGACTTATAAGTGCTTAATTTTAATCAGAAAATATAATCTTTGTTGCAATTAAATTAATAAATGAAAGTGGCAAATCTATAAGAAAACATTCTAGATGACTACACTACTTGCTTTCTGTGTTGTGCGTGTTCAAGGGTATTTGGCTTAGTGAGTAGCAGGAGGTTAGGAATGATTTCATTTTGAACTGTGGTTGTAAAAATATGGAAAGAAGATCAATGTCTAATGACCACAGATTTACAGACCAAAGACTTGACATAAAATATTCTGAAGTGATATTCTTGTAACTGCTAACTCTGACATGACTAATGAAGTCATGGAAATGTCTCTCTCTGTCTCTCTGTCTCATTTTTCTGTATGATAAGCAGAGAGTAAATAGAGGTTATAGCTACTCACTCAGAAAAGAGCCTTTCTAGAATCTGCCGTATAGTCCCGTTGGAGTTCTGATACTTTGCAGAGCTTCTGCTGTTGTTAATTCATGAAGTTGCCATGAAAGAAAAAATGCCTGGTTATTGATGCAACAGTGCAACTTGACTTTAGGGAATTTTTGTTGTTTGACAGAAACAGGGTATTTGTCACTAATAATTTTTGTAATGGCTTAACATGCCAGTTGCAAGGTGTTAAAAGCTAAACGGGCCACATAGATAGTTCCCTTGCAGGAGGGCTATGTCTATGTCTATGTCTATGTCTAAAATCTCTTCAAGAAACAGGTACCTCCCAGAGAGGCTAAAACATTAACCTTATCATCTTTTGCTGGGAGCTATGGTAATTTGTAAACTTATCTTTTTCAGAAATTTGTTTGTATCCAGAAATGGGGAAAGGGCTATGTGCTGTTGAACCCCAATCAGTCATTAAATTCCTTGTAATCAGAAGATGAAGAAGTCTGAAATGCCTCCTCTTAGAATTAGCCAAAATAATGAAAGTCTAATAGATAAAGTTCAGAGCTGTAATCTTTGCCTTAAGGATGGCTCCACATAAAAATGAGATCATCTTGGCTCATGTTAGATAGTAATTCAATTCCCAGCCTCGGATATTTGAGATATTCCGTGTGTATTCTCTATTTTTAAAGTACTAAAGTGGTTTTTTTTCCTTTTTTTTAAAAAATGATGTATATTGTTTTTGCAGGTATTCCAGCCAGGCAATTCTTTGGCTTTCCATAAATTTAAAGGGACCATATAACAGCTTAACACATTTAATAAACAGACTTTATATGGAAATAATTTTATGATTTGCAGCAACTTAAAGTTTATCTTAAAAAGTTCTGTTTTAGGTTTGCAAAGCAAACGAATCATTAGATGATTTAAGACCCCATGGTAATGATGATTTAAATAAAAACTTTAATGTAAACCTTCTGCTCCAATATTCATTCACTTTTCCTTCAAGCTAAGAGGGAAATATGGATTATGTACTGGGGACAGTGTTTAATAAGACAAAACATTTTTTTAATAAAATTATTTTGCTTACATTTGTAAAAGTGACAACTTAAGAGGATTCTCCTGTAACTGACAAAAGAATAGAGCGGCTTGTCAAACAGCTTTTAATGGGCTGTGCCATCCTGAGTTTGCATTTATATCTTACAGGTTCACGTTTGTTTGGGTCCAGGTTTTTGTATATCTTCTTCTTAAGTTTATTTATATAATGTGTTCCTCCTGGTGCCCTGGGTCATTTATTACACCTATTAACTTCTCTCTGCAGAGATTCTGCCAGAATTCCTTAACAACTGTCCTCCAGTCTGTTTCTTCTCTCTTTAAATTTAAGATCAAGGAGTTGCTGGCACAGTGTGTTTTGAGCCTGCTTTGTTGTTGACCTGATTCTTTTTCTGTGCAAAAATAGAAGTACTTGAAATTCACCAAACTGGTACGTCTGTGTGTGTGTGTGTGTGTGTGTGTGTGTGTGTGTGTGTGTTGAAACACCTTTCAGAAATACAAAACTCTCAAGAACTAATTCTTTATACCTTACATTCAATGCTATTTGAAACAGACTTTTTAGTATTAAATTCAGATACTTCATTGATTTCTCTTCTAAGGATAGTCTCTCATTTTATATACTTTATATTTTGCTCATGGATTGAAACTAACATTCTTGTACTATCATAGTTTTGCTTTTCTTGAGAAAATATAGACTACGAAATCTTCACTTTAACCCTTCTTTGGCAGTGAGGACGTGCAGCTTATTTATTAGAATCCCTGTTTGTTCAAATCTCTTTTGTTCCTAATACAACCTCAAAATTATTATTTAATCACATTCATTAGGATCATTTCATTAAAATGTAATTTAGAACACAACAGAACTATACAGTAGACTGTGAAATGTTGGAGGCAATTTTAAAATTATAGCTCTGTGACACCAAATTAACTTGTTGGAAAAGGAAGCACTTTTTAACAATTTAAAATTATTTCACTAAATTTAATTAATGCTGTTTTAAGAAAGTTATGTCAAGTCATTTAAAATGAAATGGCCAAGCCAATATGAATTTTTATAGACTCAGCCACATTTTGAAACTTTTAAGTATTAAAATTATAATTTGTTGGCCTTTAACACAGTACCCTGAAAGGATGCTGTTTAAAAGAGCTATATACATACTTTGTCTCTAGGATAGTCTGTGTGCATAATTTATTTGAGGGAATTTAATAAAAATCAACACGCCAATGGTCGAACTTAGTAAAGCAGCTATATGCTAAATAGAACTGGAACTTTTTCAGCCAGGTATTCTGTGTAATTGGGGATGGTTTGTGTTGGATCTTCTTTTTTACAGAAAAAATGTTCAGTTATCAGTGTAATCTGTTCTTTTAATAAGTATTCCCTGCAAATTTTAATTGATGTGTAGAAGTTAATGACTAAAGACGAGACACTTACAGAGATGCACTGCAGCAATATATTTTATATGCAACTTTAGATTCTCTTCCGTGAGGGGTACTTCTTGATGTCCTGGGCGTTGGTTCACATATCTCACCCAAGGAATATACTATGGGTTTCTTCTAACTTAGAATTTCATGAATACAGCAAAGCAATTTATTGAGGAAAAACTGAACTTGCACTGTGGATTATATACCACAGACATAAAGACTGTAGGAATCATGTACATACATTAAGTGTACTTTTCTCCAAACTTCTAGCTTTCGGTGCGGGGGGGATTGGCTACAATAATGGGCATGTGAAAAAAGATGCAAAACTGAAAATAAAAGACTACTAGTTTATAGAAACTATTGATTATCCACCAAAATTTGTTCTTTCCTTCTCTAATAATAGAATTATAGCTAAGGTAAACTAAGGACTACACAACACTAGCTAAATTAAATACTGTATCTTTTTTTTTTTCCTCAGAGCTAGACATGTCCATGTGTTTAAATTCTTACATGTCTTTGAGAGATTAGGTGTGACACTTCTGAGCTTGGGTCTTACAGCAATTCTGGTGAGCTGAAAGACAGATGTGTCTGCAGCCCAGCTTCATCCAGGCAAAAGGGGAAAATGCTCTAGGGGATCGTGGGGTAGCAAGGTGGAAGAAACTTGGTTCATAGACCATGTGAATTAGAGACCTGACATACTATAATCATAGACCTAGTTATTTCATCAGCATAAGCTTCGCTCTAACCTTTGGCTCTGAGTACCAGCAGCTTAATTATTAGAATCCCTATTTGTTCAAGTCTTTGTCTTTCCTAAGCAGATCTTGGGGTGGCTCACAAGCTCTTCTCAGGAGCTGTTGTAATTCTCCTCTGCAGCTTCCTGAGCCAATCTTTTTGCACTGGCTTTAGTTTTGATGTCCTGCCAGGTCTCCCATTTATAGGACCTTCATACAGCCTTGAAGCCTGGGGATAGTGCAGTGATATCTCTCCTGCAAGCCAGAGGAGTCCTCATTTCTTTTCCAACCATCATAATTTCTGTGTTTGCTAAATAGGCTCCTTTCCCAACATGGTTTCAATGATTTTAATAGGCATCTCCACACACATCTCTCCCTCAAGGGTCAGACTTGTTAGAAATCTTGTATTGGACTCACACATTCTATTTTATGGTTAAGTTGGGACCTGTTGCCTGGGGGAAACTGATGGTCCCATGTCCCTCCTTACTGTCAACTAATGCCGCAATATGAGGCTCCAGCAGAGTAGCTTCTCTACTACCCTCAGGATTTATGTAGATGAATAAACCCATAGTGGTGGGTTTGTTTTGTTTTGTTTTTACTACTTTAGTAGTTAAACGCACTCAAAGGCAACAACATCTTTCTGTGTAATGAATAATATTCCCAATGTACTAATACTATTTTTTTTCTTGAAGTAATTATCTGTTGTGTTCTTATATATTTTAAAATTAAACAAATAAATGACTCTTTCTCAGCCACCTGAATGATAAACTTCTCTTTGTAGTGTCTTGGAGGAATCATGATGCAGCTAAAAGACAATCAAACTTCAAAGTTAAGATACAGGGACTAGTTCCAGTCCTTCTATTTACTTACTGTTTGACTTTAAGCAAGTCTGTTAATATTTATTAGTCTCGGTCTTCACCTCTTAAATTGCTATTAATAATATGTATTACCCAGAATAGATATACATCATGAGATCACAACGTAAATTCTGACTTGGATTTAGAATTAGATCTCTTCAGCTACACATCTATTCCTCCCTTTCTTTTTTTTTTAAGATTTAATTATTTTAAAGTAATTTCTATACTCAATGTAGGGGGCAAACCCCCAACCCCAAGACCAAGAGTTGCACCCTTCACTGACTGAGCCAGCCAGGTGCCCCCACACATCTTTTTCCAGATCATTTGGTTTAAAGACTAAGTGATTTTTTTTTATGTGTAGAATAAAATTATGTTTAGTAAATAGTTATTATATTGCCATTGAATTTTTGTCTAAATGAGGGTCATTACTAAATGATTTATTAAACCCTGTTGAATTATATATAGCTTCCAGAAAAGGAAATTGTTCTTAATTTTAGGAATTTTTACTCCCACATTTATTTGCCATTTTCTATGCTTAATCAACTGAGCCCCCCAAGCACCCCTTGCCATTTTAATTTCTCTCTGTCTCTCCCCCTCCCATCTCTCTCTGTGTATGTATATGTGTATTTAATGCATATTTCCACAGAAAAAATTGTTGATTTTTGAGATTCTGCTCTGGATTTTCATTGGGTCTATTGTAGTATGTTTTTGTGTAGCTCTGTTTTTATATGGCACATGATTTCTGATTCCTAATCTGACATCAGGAGCTTTACAAGTTCTGTTAGGTTCATTAGAAGTGGGTGGAGGAGATGATTCAAGGTACAGGATTTCCCATTTTGCAATGTAGACTTTTTTCTTTTTCAGAAGCCATGTAGCTGAACTACTGACCAAGATGAGTTCATTTAGCTTTCTTAACTTGAATCTACTCTGCTGTTCTCTTGGGAGGATAAGTCCTAAGAACATTATACTAAGAAGTTTAACAGGGAGGGAGTTGGCATTAAACACTTCTGTGAAGATCACGTTGGAAATCAATGATCTAATCCTGGTGGAAGTGAGTTATTGACTTCTTGATGTGTAAGGGAGGCATTGGTTCCTGAAGTTTGGTGCACTTTGCTTTTCCTCCAGGGAACAAGGATCTATCTGCTAAAGCCTTAAGGAATGTAAGGAGTTACCTCTTGTGGGAGGAGGAAATTGGCTCTTTGAAAGTCACAAAGCAGTTCAACATTCCTTCCTTCTGTGTTTTCAGTATTCAACCTTAATATTTACGGTGTCATTCATAAAGGAAGCATTCATTTTATATATATTGGCCCTTATTTGAAGGCTAACAACTAACCCAGTAGATGAAAGAAGAGAAATCTAGTCATAAGGTGTCTATAAACTTAGATGACCTGTGTGGAAACAAAGATTGTTTGTCTTCCTCAGCTTAACAATAACATATCAAAACCATTAATTATTTTTCCAGGTGAAAAATGACTTTCTTTTCTAATTTGTTAGAGAATATTCAATTACATAGAAAATTCAAACAACTCACTCAGATTAATTTTTTGGGCAAACATGCACAAAAGTGAATGTATAAATAAATATATGTGTATCTTTATGTATATGCTCATACTATACATCAACATTCATAATTGGGGACTATGTTCCTTTTATCTAACCAATTGAGAATTGTTGACTCAGTGAGCCACTTTAAATTGTGGATTGTGTAAAATCTCTCATGATATATGACAGCAAAATATTGAAAAGCATTGTCTATATTCTGCTTTGTTATTAGAATTTGTACTCCGTGTTCTTCAGAACTCTCCATGTCAGTGAATAGATCATCATTTTAAGGCCGTATATTTGTTGATTATATGGCTATCCTTTAATTTATTTAACTACTATTCCACTGAACATTGTGGTTGTTTCCATTTCCTTCTTCCTCTTTTTATTAATAATGCCTTGAAGAACATTTTTGTTTATACATCTGTTTGATTCTTTATTTCTTGGAATATACCATTAGAGGAAGGGTGTCAGGGACACAGATGACATTTAACATCAATGTACATAGTTAGAGTGTGTTCCAGAAAGGTATTTGTTGACACTCCCATCACCAATTTATGAATGTCCAGAGGGCTGAAAATCTTTAAGATCATTTTCAGTTGACTAGGTGGAAAGTAGTAAATCATTGTTTACCTTTGCATTTTGTATTAATAATGAAGGTGTGCAGTTGGTTAGGATTCCAGCTTCTGGAGTCTGACTATGAGAGTTCAAATCCTAGCTTCATAACTTACCTGCTTTGTGACCTGTGCCAGTTATTTAATCTTTCAATGTCTTGGGTGACTCATCTGAAAAATGGTGGTAATAATACTACTAAACTTGTAGGGTTGTTTTGAGGATTAAATGAATTAATAGACCAAAAGTTCTTACAACATTTCTTGGTAAACTTACTCTCAATAAATGTTAGTTATTGGCATATTTTCATGTTACCTGATATTTTACTTTTCCATTCTTTAATTTATATTCAAGTTATTTAGTATACTCTGTTATGATGTTCATCTTTTATTTCTTGATTTGATAGACCTTTATTTATTTATTTTTTGATTTAATTTTATTTTTTTAAAAGAGTTTATTTATTTGACAGAGAGATTACAAGTAGGTAGAGAGGCAGGCAGAGAGAGAGAGAGAGAAGGAAGCAGGCTCCCTGCTGAGCAGAGAGCCAGATGTGGGACTCGATCCCAGGACCCTGAGATCATGACCTGAGCCAAAGGCAGAGGCTTAACCCACTGAGCCACCCAGGTGCTCGATAGAGCTTTTTTAAATATTGCAGATATTAACTATTTGTCTGCCATATATGCTACAAATATTTTGGTTTTTTGTTTGGCAAGAAAATTTACTCATCTTTTAAGATTTCTGGCTAAAAAAGCCTTCCTCATCCTAAAGATTATTAAAAACAAATTCACCTATGTTGTCTTCAAGGAATTTAGTGGTTTTATTTATTTTCACATTTCAGTCTCTGACTTAGCTTGAATGGAATTTGATAGCAGTAATGAAGAAAATATCCAACCATAGCTTAACTTTTTCAGGATGATAAAGTAATTGGTTTGAGCACTGTAAGGACACACAAAATACCAATCTTCCTTTGTCAAGCAAAATCTAAATTTATCCTTTGGGAGATCTTTTTCATTATTTGAAGGAGAACTTTAATTTTCTTCTGTTCTCACTCTCATTTTATGTTTCTCTTCTTTCTGGAAAACCTCTGCTCTTGGGACTTCTATGAAAGCTTAACAGAATTTTTTTCCCCAGAGTCAGTTATTCCCACCATATCAGGACTTCACATTGAGAAAATTGATTTTAAATGTATATTTTTTATAAGATTAAAATATTTTCACATAACAATTCCTACTATGAACATTATTTTGACTAACACTGAAAATAATTGCCATTGAAGATGAATGGATTTTACTGTTAATTTAAGATCTCTTTGTAATTTGACTCCTGCTGTGCCTTGGCCAGAGTGATGATTACATCAATTAATCAACATATTTAATAATGTCCATAAATTATAAAAGTATCCATATCAATCTGAATGACCTACTTATTATGAACATAATACAGACATTGTATATAAATGCATTGGACATCCCTTGTGTGACACTCTACGTCCATGTAGCCTCGTCTTTCATTCCAGTCATGGTTGCAGGGAACAGTTCTGCATAGACTTTGCCGTGCTTTGTATATTTGTAACCAGTAAGTAGTGCCTTGCCTCAACCCATATGTACCTTCTCTGACGCTTACATCCTGGGGTGCTTGAACACACATGAGTAACCTGGAAGTGTGGAAGTTTGTGACTTTTAGGGTAAATCTTGACCGATGTGGGATGCATATTGACAGAAAAATGCTTCACTCTTTCATTCTTTCAGCAGATGATTTGGAGGTACAGTACATTCCATAAGTCTTTTCAGAAGGTCCCAGAGATCTAGCACCTGCTTATACCCAGTAGTGTCTGAATCCTTGTTGCAACTCTGTATTGACTATCCCTAATTTCTATGTACTTTTGTCCATTCTTGCCTTTCTTGTTCCTCATTTCTGCTCCTGGGACTGTAATCTCTAATAAACTACTCATGCATCAGATTTCTCTCAGACTCTGCTTTTGGCATTTCTTAGGAGGAGAAATTACATGAGAAAGAATATTTTTAAAAAATTACTTCTAATCATTTGCATTATGGTGATTTCCCTGAATTATTTTATTTTAGCTTAAACCACAGAAAACTTAATTACTAGTGAATATGACTTCGAAATGTAAAAATCTGCAGAAAATAACCACAGGCTATTCATTTTTAGTTGTTTTCTTTTAAAAACAGTATATGGTCTTCTATTCTTCTTTTTTAAAAAAAAATTTATTTATTTATTTAACAGACAGAGATCACAGGTAGGCAGAGAGGCAGGCAGAGAGAGGAAGGGAAGCAGGCTCCCTGCTGAGCAGAGAGCCTGATGCGGGGCTCGATCCCAGGACTCTAGGATCACGACCTGAGCCAAAGGCAGAGGCTTTAACCCACTGAGCCACCCAGGCGCCCCCTTCTATTCTTCTTATAGTGGCATTAAATATATTTTAACTAGACAAAAATCACCCTTCAATTAACTCAGCAAAAGACATAGAAAATTGACTGGTATGCTAATCACTTAATTTATTTGAGACAATACAAATGCATTACTTGTTTACTTAGACTCTCATTTAAAATTTAAGCTTGATTTAATCATCGTTGTTTAATCAAAAGAGTTATTGCTCTTGTGGAAGTGAAAACACAAAGAATCAAATCCTAGGATTCATTCCTGTACTCAGAATAAACCATGGCTTTAGTATAATAATTATAATACATATTTTAAAAATTTGAATATAGGAAAGACATTACATTCAAGTCCACAAACCAGTAATCAATATAACAGTGAATTGAAAATTGTAAAGCACTGTATTAATTTTATTTTACCAGGTATGTAATATTGTAAATGTGTTTCTAAATTAGAACTCCTACATGTTTTATGGTTTAAGAATATCTTCCTTAATCTTTGGCCACTAGATGTCATGGCAACTCCATATAAGAAGCCCAAGGTGGGGGAGGGGTTGACAACTGATTTATCCATCTTAAGAGCAGCTGATCTGTTGCTCTGTTGTCATTCTTTATCTTATAAAACCAGTCATTTTACAAAATGCAGGATCATATTCAGCCAATACAAAAATCCAGCCAGTTTTAGATCTTTTTATGTGCGTGTTGATAAGGAAAATGATTGAAATTCAACCATTTAAAAGAAATTCTGCTTTTAGATAGTTGTCATTATTCTGTACTTACTCTAACTCCATGAAAAGAGAAACAAAACAGCACTGCGAACACTGAAAAAGGAAAGCAAAAGGAAGTTTCTAAAAACCAGTTGGTTACAGCAAGACATGCTGGCTATGACATGGGGCAAAACTGGGCATAGCTCTTGGGCAGTACATGTATGATTGCAAAGGCAAATACATCAAGAGATGCTAGTTCAAAACATGGGTTTTGGAGTCCCCAAAGTCTGGGTTTTGAAATGGATCTTCCCTTTAATATTAGTGTGATGTTTTATCTCCTCATCTACGGAAGGAGGGTTGATAATTGTTGCCTCAAAAGCTTGTTTTAAGTTTCACATGGGATTATGATTATAAAGTTTTAGCAGTGTCCTACTCATTGTAAACATTCAATAAATGGCTCCTCTCATTATGAAGATGGAATTTCATACCTAATATTTTCAAATGAAAAGCCCGGTACTTCAAATGCAAAGAGAGGATAAGCTTCAGTCAGTTTTCTAGGCAAGGGATAGCTCTTAAACGGAGTATAATATAAACAACTCCTCCTAAAGTAAAGCTCTCATGGGTGTGAAATAGAATCTTCTGTGACTGTGGCCATGGAAAGGAGTTTCTCCTTGGAGTGACTTTACTAATATTTGGAGCCACAAGTCCCCCCCTTTTTAAATGATGTTTTCTTATAGTGATGACAAAGGTTCTTGCTTTTCCATCTCCTTACATTCCACCTGGGGCCTGGCAGTCTGAGTTAGATGCTCTTCTTTGTGCTGGTTCCACCTGTTTCCACTCATCCTGACAGTGGAGCATTTAATGTGGAAAGGGCAGCAGGGCATAATCCCAAGACCAAGCCTTACATTCCAGAGGATCTGAACCAGCGATGATCCCATGACACCTTTTTAATATGCATGGAATAATGTGTTATTGTGAGTGTCAGGGCAAAAGAAATCTGTCTTTAAATGCGGCTCTTCCAAATGCTGATGTAGATGATACCTAGAAAATAACACATTTATTTGTGCTTATTTGGATAATGATCAGAAATAAAGACTTCAATATTCTGAAAACGTTTCAGCACATAATATTAACAGGGCAGTATTTTAGAGGGATGAAAGGGGAAAACAAGAGGACTGGTATGGTGTGATTCTGGTAGGAAGAGCAAGATCAAGAAAAAGTGTGGGGAGAGAGGCTTCACTATCCATTTGTATGGCTTTGCTGGCTTCAGTAGGATTTAATGGTTTGTTCTTCTACTCAGCTACAGCTTTCAGCAAACTTTGGTGTAAAATCTGAACAAAGGGACTGAAGATGAGATTAAAAAAAAAAAGGAAAGTCTAGTGAATAAAAGGATTTACTTCAATAACTCCCCAAATCCTACCACAAGTGAAACGATCATTTCAAATACTATAAGGCAGAAAATGAATCAGCCATAGTACTAACGATTACAGTATGAGACAATGATTCATGTGAAAGGCACCATAATTACTGTGAATATCAGATTGGATTTCAAAATGAGGAAAGAAGATTTTAGTACTTTCTTGGCTAAGGATAAACATAATTGATTTATGAATAATATGAAGGTCCAGCTTATCTGGCAAATATATTGTATTTCATGTAGAGATGAGCTTAAAGGCATTTTTTGCATTTCTATGTGAAACCCAATATTCATGTGCCAAGGAAGTGAGGAGGAATAGTGGCAGGAGCCTCGGATAGATGAAGAACCTCAGCCTCAGGCAAGCCGGAGCGCAGCCCAGCTGCTGCGTGGCAGTGGCAAGATCAATGGTGCGTCCCAGCTTGAAACAATGGTTGGCAATGGTTTATTTATTCACTTATCTAGTTATTTACAATAAAAATTTGATGTAGGAGAAAGAATGAGCACCCTCCCGCCCCAGGCTATTCTGAGGAAATTTCTTCAGGGAAATTGCTTCACAAGGAACTGGTGCACTCTAGTACAGAGCATGCCGCAGACACCCTTCTAAAGTCACTGTTGCACTAGGAGCTTCCTACCAATAATGAGTATAGAGGGTGGAAGAAATAACGTTTAGAAACATTTTATAAGGGCGCCTGGGTGGCTTAGTCGGTTAAGTGGCTGCCCTCAGCTCAGGTCAGGATCCCACTGTCCTGGGGACCAGAGTCCTGGGGATCCAGCCTGGCTTCAGATTCTCTGCTCAGCAGGGAGTCTGCTTCTCCCTCTCTCTCTGTGCTCTCTTTCTGTCTTTCACTCTCATTCTCTCTTAAATAAATAAATAAAATCTTAAAAAAAAAAAGGAAACATTTTATAAATGTTTTTATAAATGCACTTCAGTAGCTATGGTCTCTTGGTTAAGGAGAATTTATTTACTGCTCTGTTTATTTGAAGTAGGGTGGGGTAGGGTTCAGATCAGAGACCTCCTTAGACTTTCTGGGTTTGAATTCAGTTTCTGACAAATACAAGTTGTGTGACTTTGGGCAAATTATTTAACCTCTCTATACCTCCATTTCCTTATCCGTAAAAATGGTTAGCACCTACCTAATAGGTTTGTTATGTTGATTAAATTAATATTTGCAGGGCACGTGGGTTGCTCAGTGGGTTAAGCCTCTGCCTTCGGCTCAGGTCATGATCTCATGGTCCTGGGATCGAGCCCCGCATCAGGTTCTCTGCTCAACAGGGAGCCTGCTCCCCCGGCCCCACCCATCTCTGCCTGCCTCTCTGCCTACTTGTGATCTCTCTCCCTCTGTCAAATAAATAAATGAAATATTTAAAAAAATTAATATTTGCAAAGTGGCTGGGAGAGTGCTTTGTATTTGCTAAACGATTATACATTTGATCTTTTCAATAACCTTGTGATGAAAGAAAAACATACAGGATAAGAGAAGTTTTTGCAGTTGCAAAGGATCTTAGAGATCTTATAGTTCAAATCTCTCGTTTTAAAGTTTTTTTTAAAAAGTGCCTAAAGTTTTATTACTTAATAAAGTAATATAACTAGTATCTAAATATAGGATTCTTAATTTCCTGGCTGATTCCCCCCCTCCCCACACTTCTTCACTTCAATTTTTCCTACAAAGAAATGTAAGGAGGAAGAGTTCTTAAATAATGTTTTAGTTTAAGAAAATACTTACTGTGACAAATGCAGTAGAAATATTAGGAATTGGAGTTGCATAAATTATACAAAGGGATATTGATTTCATAAAGTATCTGCTACAATTAGGTCTAACTGCACATAATAGCAAACCCCAAATTTCTTAAATAGGATGGAGATTTATTTGCTCTCCATATAAAAATAAAACAGAGAAAAGAGTAGAGGGCTTTTATGGTGGTTCTATGGTCTTTAGAGACCAGGGCTCTTTCTGCCATCCTATTCCACTGTCCAGTGGATGGCTTTTGTTCTCAAGGTCACCTCTTGGTCCAAGATGGCTGTTGGAACTCCTGCCCTCATGGCCGCTGCCCAGAATGCAGGAAGGAGGAAGGGAGAGACAAGAGAGTATTTTCTAAGTGAGTTAATCTTCTTTTTGCAGTCTTCTAGGAAGTTCCACACCATCTTCTACTTGCATCTCACATCCAGAACTTTTTGTCACACGACATACCTAGCTACAAGGGAGACTACAAAAGTGTTTTCAAGTAATTACCAATTAAAATGTGTGTTTCTTTGTTTACGTATAACACCCAGTGCTCCATGAAATATGTACCCTTCTTAATATCCATGTAAACAAGGAATCTTGGAACACAACATCAAAAACTAATGATGTACTGTATGGCGACTAACATAACATAATAAAAAAAATGTGTTTCTTATTGAGGGAAGTAATGCATATGGGTTGATAATTAACCATCTCCGCTACAGTTTCGGTTAGTTTTTCCTATCCCCTTTCCTCTTCACATTTCCTTTTCCCCTGCTTTGAATCCAAAAGGGCAGCCTTGGACTAAGACAAACCACATATCCATGTAGGAGGAAATAAAATTTCTCCCTCCAAAAGGATATTCTTTATGTGTATTAGGTTCTTGTTGTTGCAAGGAACAAATCATTTTACTCTGAACTAAAAGGAAGATGGAAATCTATTAGAAATGACTATGGTGTTTCATGGAACTCAAGATGAATGAAAGAATCCTGAAGAAAGCCAGTAACTGAGAACATGTGGAAAGTACAGTGTTTTCATTAGTTTCCTGTCATTGTTTCTTTCTGCACATGATTTTTCCTTCTCTATGGAGGTCTGTTTTCTCTGTGCCCATGGTCACTCTGCCAGTAAGAAACCTGGGATTTGCATCCAGATCTTTTAATTCACACTTTATTTTAACAATTATTTTAAAGCTCTTTCTCCTCTAACATAACACAACAGAATCTGTTTTCCTTACTGATTCACTGTCAGTTACCAATTATGCTGATTTTTATATTTTTTTTTAATTTTTATTTTTTATAAACAAATTTTTACCCCCAGGGGTACATGTCTGTGAATCGCCAGGTTTACACACTTCACAGCACTAACCATAGCACATACCCTCCCCAATGTCCATTACCCCACCCACCTTTCCCGACCCCCTCCCCCCAGCAACCCTCAGTTTGTTTTGTGAGATTAAGAGTCACTTATGGTTTGTCTCCCTCCCAATCCCATCTTGTTTCTTTTCTT
>PISX010017059.1:0-44494 GCA_004024625.1 Mellivora capensis
ACCTCAGACCAGCATCATTTGGTCCATGGAGAGTGGGTGTTGGGCTGCTGTTGAAGGTCTGCTGGTGAATGGAATGGCCTTAATTAAATGCACATAGATGATTCTTATCAAACTCTTTATCTAATCTCTAACTTTCTTTGTAGGAGGAGAGTGAGTGGTCATTTAAAAATTATGTAACAGAGGTCCCTAGGTGGCAAAGATGGTTAAGTGACTGCCTTCTGCTCAGGACGTGATCCTGGAGTCCTGGGATCGAGTCCTACATCAGGCTCCCTGCTCAGTGGGGAGTAGGCTTCTTCCTCTGACCTCCCTCTCATGCTCTCTCTCTCAAATAAATAAATAAAATCTTTAAAAAAAATTATGTAACTGCCTCCTACCCCTTAAATACAGACCTTACTCATGTGTTCTAGCTCTTCATTTTGGAATGTGGAAACCGTTAGCATTTGTTGTTTGGAGTCATTGGGCCCCAAATGAAAATAAAATAATGAACTCCCACTCTATAATTTATTCCATCCAAATCAAGTGACACAAGCTTTGCCATTTGTCTAGTTCTTAGCACCATTTCAAAAAAGTGTACAGTGCATATTTTAAAAAAAACCCTAAAGATCACTTTTAGCTTTTTTCTCTCAGTGTATTAACTGGCTTTATTTGTAATTCATTATTTCTGATTAAATTTTAAATTATTAATACTAGTTGACTTTCTAATGGATTTCATTTGTTTGATGATTGATTATTTTTTTATTTTTACTCATTTTTATTTATATGTTCAGTTAGCCAGCATATAGTACATCGTGTTTTTGTTGTAGTGTTCAACGATTCATTATATGCAACTAATGAATCGTTGAACACTACAACAAAAACTTATGATTTTTTTAAAGATTTATTTTATTTTTGACACAGAGTGAGAGAGAGCTCACAAGCAGGGGGAATGACAGGCAGAGGGAGAGGGAGAAGCAGGCTCTGCACTGAGCAGGGAGCTCAATGTGGGGCTTGATCACAGGACCCTGGGATCATGACCTGAGTTGAAGGCAGACACTTAACTGACTGAGCCACCCAGGTGCTCCAATTTAGAGAAAGAATGTGCGAGCATGTGAGTGGGGGAGGGGTGGGGCAGAGGGGGAGAGAGAGAGACTTTTTTTTTTTTTTTTAATTTGTCAGAGAGAGAGAGAGAGAGAGAGAGAGGAGCACAGGCAGGCAGAGTGGCAGGCAGAGGCAGAGGGAGAAGCAGGCTCCCTGCCGAGCAAGGAGCCGGATGTGGGACTCGATTCCAGGACGCAGGGATCATGAGCTGAGCCGAAGGCAGCCGCTTAACCAACTGAGTCACCCAGGCGTCCGGAGAGAGAGACTCTTAAGCAGACTCCTCACTGAGCATGGAGACCGACAAGGGGCTTGATCTCATGACCCTAAGATCAGGACCTGAGCCAAAACCAAGAGTTGGACGCTTAACTGACTAAGCCACCCAGGCGCCCCATTGCTTACCGGTTGATTCTAATGGATCTATTTATCTGTCCTTTATTATGCTTATAGATTTTGAGATAAGGAGATGAGCCATCTGAAAGTGACCTTTGAAGAGGCAGGTACCGTGTCCTGTGAGTCCGAGCATCGGAGCCCGCTCCTGGAGAGCTGGCAAACTGTTCTGACCGCGTGCTCTTCGCCTCGTTTTTGCTGCGTGATTCCTGCACAGCCACGAACGACAGAGCAGAGCAATGGGACAAATGCTGCAGTGCAGGTCCAAGTGGCTGAAACCGGGAGGAGGCGTGATCAAGGAGGAGGTGTTCACTGCCCGGCTCGGAGCACCAACAGCTGTGAGACCTGAGAAAGAACACGAAGTAAGTTCTCAATTAATTACAGGGAGGCTTTCTCAAAGTACACATCTCATATACCTATTTGATCACAGGGTTAGTTTAGCATAGAAATATCAAGATATTCTTTAAGATTTAATCCAAAAGCCTTTAAAATGCAGTTCTCAAGAGTGGACAGTGCCCTTAAAATTGGACTATCCAAATAAATCACATTCCACTGGCAAAGGATTATGCAAGAGAAATTCTTGAACTTCAAAAGACTACTAAACTCTGCTGTACTTTATTGTGACATATTTCGATCAACAAGGAAGTCGATGTATTACAGTTAAGTGTTTCAAGCATTTTGAACAGAAAATTGTTTCCTCTTCAATTCCCATTCATATTTTGACGGTGGAACGTCTGGGTTTGAAGCTCAACCAGGGTAAGCAAACAGAGGACAGTCTCTTGATGTGCAGAGACACATTAAAAATTCAGAAATGTTTTATAAAGTACAAAAAAATTCAAGAGTGATGACCACTGCTTGCACCTCATTCTGGATGTTCTAATCTGGGTTGATTTAAAGAGAAAATGGTGCTTCTAATTCCGCAGTCATCTCTGCTTTGGCTCTGAAGTGTTGGTCTGTTCTGGAAGCTGGAATGACAATTGGTAGTGTGCTTTGAAAAATGGGAGGAGTTAATGAGGTCTTTTATTATATGATTATGTTCTCTACTTCCCCATCTCATTTGCTATAAGGTAATTCAACCTGTGTTTTCCCATCTCGTAACGAGAATAAATAGCTGCACAGTCGGTTTTCGGGGCTTTAATTGTTTGCTAGATGTTGCAGATCTTTTCCAATAGTGCTTATGATGCTTGAGAGAATGTTTTCATTCTTGCAGAGTTTCTGCCAATCTGACTTTTTGAATAAACTCTAATGATACTATTGTTGAGCAGACCATTATAAGGATGCTATCAAAGTCTTAGAAGTGAATTATAGGCAATAGGATAGTCCTGAGGGTGGGAGGGAGGAAGAGAGAGCCTGCAACACTACTGACCAAATCTTTCATGTTCTTAAGTATAATGAAGCAGAGTTGTTACTTTTTAAAATTGCTATAGTTAAAAGCAACAATCAAACTACTAAGTCTTCACCTCATGACAATTTTGTGATCTTTCTATGGAACAGAGCCTTCATTTCCTCCATCTGGCTTAACAGTTTGTAGCATATTTTCTTGACAAAATGTCTCTTATTCTCTCCTTTTATCATTTCCTTTATGGTCACCAGATATCTTCCACAGGAAAAAAGTGTACCTCGAAAGTCTGTCTGTCTATCTGTCATCAATCAAATATTCCGTACGAGCTACCAGGAATGTGCCTAGAGCTAATTATGAAGCATGTGGGGAGTCATGAAGAAATAATTGAAGAGGAAGAAATGGTTACTGTAGAGAAATGTGGCCAGGTGGAAAGGAAGAGATATAGTTGGAGGAAATAGAAAAGTCTCAGCTCTGAAGTCGAGACAATGTAGAAGTGTAAATAATCCCACCAGCACCTTTCCCTGAAGTCCACGATTTCGAACAGTGGAAGGATATTCTGAAACTCGGTGCTGGAATATCTGTGTGGCTGGTTCCAGGGGCCATGTGGATGCCTTATAATACGGGAACAATGATCAGGAAAGGGCAGTGCTATCTTCTGTAGTATTTAACAATGGGGCTAAAATTTCTGTGTATTCTCTTTGCAGCTAAAAATAAAACACCAGCTAGAAAAGTTCATTTTGATCTTTTGGCAATAGGGAGAGCTGGAAAGTCCCCTTGTCTGCCTTACTGAAGAAAGGATAAAATTCACGGCAAGATCCGTTATGGTGTTATGTGCTGCGGTGAAGAGGAAGGGTGCCTGGTGGGCGGGTGTCAGTACCCTTGCTTGCACGGTGCCCAGTGGGGCTTGTCTCTCCGCTTGGCTTCACTTTTGGGATGACCATCTAACTACTAACCCCTAACCCCTTCCATCTGACTACACCTCTACCCTTCCATTGGAATAGTACATACGTGCTTGATTGCCTCTAAGTAGAGAGGTCTCTGTGTCTCAGGTCCCAGAAAACCTGTGATGGGCTGCTTTGGCCAATTTAGTTCAAAGTATTAGAACACTTCTTTTTTTTTTTTTTTAAGATTTATTTATTTATTTGACAGAGAGAGACACAGCGAGAGAGGGAACAGGAGCAGGGGGAGTGGGAGGGGGAGAAGCAGGCTCCCCACTGAGCAGGGAGCCCGATTCGGAGCTCTGTCCCAGGACCCTGGGATCATGACCTGGGCTGAAGGCAGAGGCTTAATGATTGAGCCACCCACGTGCCCCCTAGAACAATTCTTAAAAATTCTTCTGCTAGTCATTTGGCTGGTGTTATAGAGTGTGTGTGTGTGTGTGTGTGTGAGTGTGTGTGAGTACACTCACACATCTGCGTATGTGGAACTGGCTGACGTGATGGTGGGCGTTGGGTAAGTAGCCTTTGTAGTCTATCACCACGTCTGCGGTTGGAGACTGAGGTTCAGGGCAGTCAGAAGGGAAAAGAATGAAGGGGCCTGAATCCCATGAGCACAAGCTGAAATACCACGGAGTGAATGGATTGAAAGCCATGTTCATTCTTGCCGCCTCTGATGCTGGTTGACAGAAGTATCCTGCAAAAGCTGGGACCCTTCTTCATGGAGCTGAGACACACGCTTGGCTCAGAGGCTGCTTTAAACAGAGGGGTGATTCGGCAGATCAGAAACAGCACCGAGAGGCTACAAAGGGCTGTTGCCTCCCTTCCAACTTCCAAAAGCTCTCAGAAACTCCCCTGTGGCCCAGAAACATACAAGAAAGGGAGTTCTGGGGAGTGGAGTTACACCTAGGCAAGTTGGCACATTGCGAGGTAACTACACTCCTAACATCTGCGATGATGGAGGCGGGAGAGTGATTTTGGCGGCAGCTGACATTTATTGAATGAGTGCTTTCCGGGCTAAGCTTTTCTTATGATTATTTCATCAGATCCTGACTACAATCCCGTGAAGTAGGTTCTATCATCTCCCTCACAGATAAGAGCCGGTGACACGGGGAGATTCCATAATTTGCCAAATTGCACGCAGCTAACAAGTGGCAAAGCCACGGTTGGAGCCCAGGTGGTTTTTAAACAACTCTTCTCAAAATATCACCTGCTAGCACAAGTTTCTTTAAACAAAGGGTTAATTTTCACCCTCATTAAAATGTCAACATTGCCCTGAAAGGAAGAGTGTGGAGTGTGTGTGTGTGCGTGTGCGTGTGTGTTTGAACATCGAATAGGAAGAAAATCCATAGAGCCACTTGTCTTCACAAACAAGATTAGTAAATTCAGGAGACTGAAATTTGACAACTAGTTAAGTAATTTATCCCAAGATAACTAGTGTATCTCGGTACGAGAGGGTTTCCTAATTTTCTTCCATCTCGCTACAACTGTTGTAAAGATTCTAATACACTTCAAAGGTGCCATTTGTATAAAATTAGCTACATCTATGACGTTGTACTTTTTTTCTGCCATTTGCTTGCTTATGAATAATGCAGTGAAGAAAATTCACTTGTGCTGCTCGCTCATAGACGCACTCTGGAATCCTCTATTTCAGACAGAGCCGCTGTGCTATCAACGGTTGTTTACAAATTTTTTTTCCGTAAAACATTGTTTTTTATCTAAGAAATCATTTAGTATTGAGACTATATCTTTTCTGATATTTCTATTGGCACACAAAAAGTAGCCTTTCAGCGTGTTTTGTCAGTGAAATAGAATCTACAATATACCAAAATGCTGTACTTTGATGCATTAGCAACATCTGTATTTTCTCCAACTGTGTGACAGGTTTACCACACTAAGAGTTTTTTCTAACATTGTTTTTTCAATTTTTCATTAATGTTTTCCATGTCTTCCAGCGTATTTGCTGAGAAAGGAGTGCATTTTATTTTGCTACTAAATTGTCTTTCATGTATAATTTGAGTCATTTTTAATGCATCCAAAAGAACAAATGTTTCCCAAATTTCTAGGGTTTTGTTTTTTAATTTTTAAGTAGGGAGCCTCCAGAAGGACTTCTCAGCATTTACCACTGAAGCTCAGTGAAATTTTGTAAAATATTGTGTTATCGTTTGCTGAAAAATAGAAGAGGTGTTTTTATGTTCTTCCTATTTTTGAGATGAATTGCTGATTATTAGCCAATAGGTCACACTATACATTTAGAATCATATTGTAAATGGTAAATGACTTCCTTGACACAATTTTTTTGGTTTAAATTTTATGAAACCTAATTATTTCAGTGTTGTTTTTAAACTCATAAAAACAAAGAGCTCATACTAGGACAAGAGAGTGATCTAATTTTTTTTGTTCTTAAATTGTGGTTACATTATTAATATTATCTTCAGTTTTGATTTCTTTGTACACATCTTCTAGAACCAACTTCCCATTTTTAAAAATTTAATGCTAGGAAATATAATCTATAGCTCTACAAATTCGAGCCAGCAGAAATGGTCATATATTCATGACAAGCTGTGGTGGACGGTTGGGGAGGGAGTTTCCATTTTCATCCCATATAGTAATCATTAGTAGAATTTATTTTACCCCATGACTTTTAGATTAAAAAAAAAAAAGCTATACCAGAAGTTTCCCAACATGCCACTTTGGAGGATATTTTCGATGTTATAGAGGATGCTTGGAGATGAGGGTCCGTGACAAGGAGAAGGGGACCCAGGAAGACGCCAAGCCTGCATCACTCCTTGGCTTTAGCCTTTGTAGAGATTATTCAGTGACACGGGTCATCAGACTGGTGAGGTGAGGCAAAAACTTTGTAACAACAATCAGGACAGGATGTACATGTGCCCCACCTCTCTAGACAGTTAACTCTCTATGAATTTCCACAGAAGGATGGGATCATCAAATGGGATGAGATTAAGATTCAGAAAAACCAAGCATGTTGCCACTATCACTTCAGTCATTTTGATTCTTGGATAAAGAGACCCACGAAAGTAGAACATTCCGGGCAGGAAGGTAAGTTTCAATGGAATCACTGTGTAAAAACATAGGGCTTTTGTAGATTTTCATCTAAGTATGCTCCTGAACATTTGATTTCATTCAATAGTATTCCTTCATTTGTTTTGTATTTCTATAAAGGCGATACTAGAATGCTAATCTCAAACAACTCAGGGCACAACTAGTAACTGTTAAGTCTCAAAATTCCACTTCTGTAGATTGTGTTGGTTACTGACACAGTTGGGGTGAGTTACTAATGCCTACTGAATGGAATTCATGGAAGAAAAATAGAGAATTCATAGTGTTTCAGGACATATTTACTGTGAAAACAGTCAGGAGTGACTAGTTTGGCTATCGCCTTATTTCAGTGACATTCTGTATAATATGTACTTTGCTACCCAGTGACAACATGTAAAATGTGAGTTGAAAAAGACCTTGAGATTTTGACTCTGGGGAGCAGATAATTTCTCATTAGTACCAATGAAGTTGTAGAATGTGGAATTCGGAATTAGAAACAGTGATTCAGTCACTCAGATCATGGAAGAACTCTTTGGCAGGGTCCGACCTAAGCCTTGTGTCTCAATCAGGTTGAATGTGGACACATTGTACAAAGAACTGGGGAGGAGAACGCAGAGTGATCCTAGATGTTCAGGACGTCTACACTGCACAGAACGTTACAGGTATCAGTGAATATTTCAGAAGACTCAATAGAGGGATGAAAAGAAGTGTCATTATAGGAAAATTACTTAACTTACCTGCCAGACGAACAGACTGATAACATTAATGACAGGTGCACAAAGGAGGCAGGGCAAATTCTCAGACTGTACTCTCGAGGATTAGGATCACTTCTCTGGCTAAATGTAGAGAATCAGGGAAAATCTTGGTGGATCTTGAAAATTTTGTTTCCTGTAAGGTAGACCATTGTTTCCCGAAATATGAGTATGCAACACCCACACCAAATCTGCAGTTCAGGTTCTTGGGCATTCCAAAGATTTAGTAAGTTATGCATGCGGCATCGAAGTTTCTGATTTTTAAAACCAGGCATGCCAGGTGCTACTTGGTGCTACTTACACAGACAGAAACCTTGAGAACTGCAAAGATGTAGGAAACAATGGGCTGACCTTGATTCTCTAAATGCAATCTAACAGAAGTTGGGGAGGAAACTTCAGGAAGCTGAAGTCAAGGAGGAAGAAGCTGAGAATAGCCAGAGTGTTTCGCTCTCCTATATGACAGCAGATTTCAAAGGCTTAAGTAAAATGTTAACTCCATTTCAAAATGTTAACTCCATTTCAAAGACTCCAAAGAGTCTTTGGAGAAGAGCTGCCTGAGATGGTTGAGCTTTTGTTTGCCACGTAATGAGCAATTATTCAACTGTCACGGAATGAGTAGGGTGCGGTACCTAAAGATACTGGGGCATTTGTCACTGGGTTCCAGTTTCTGAAAGGATGGGCACAAGACTGAGAAGAAGTTATGGGATTCTCTGTTCAAGGTTGAAGAGAAGATGCTGGTACAGAATTGTAGGGTATAAGGAAGGTTGTGTCTGGAAATGAGCTGAGGCCAAAATGTGAACCACAGCACAAATGTATTTACTTACTTATGTTTGTAGTTGTTTTTGTTTTATAAAGATGAGAAAGGCCTTGCCATTAGGGTGTATGGTGAAATGATAAGGGTTGTCCTCTTCAGCTGCTGTTCTCTTTCTATGTTCTAAGTTATTTTCACACACAAAGAAAGGTGTTGAAAGGACTTAGGTAATACCAAAACACTCTGGAGAGAAGACTGTTCTTCCCCAAATAGAAGCAGATTGGAACTTGGCACTGCCACTCACCAATTGTGGGCTTTAGGGAGTTAGTTACTTCCTTGAGCATTTTTTTTTAAATTTTATTTGTCTGATCTTAAAAATGGGGAGAAAAGCATTTGACTCATAGGTTTGTTATAGACGCTAAAGAATAATAAAATTCATGTGCAGATACACAAAATGTTATTTTTTCAAGAAGTTAGGTTTTTCACTCAAATTTCTTCTTTACAATGCATTTGCAAATGAAACTGGAAATTTTCATTTCTGGGGGGTCATTTTTAAAACATGTGAAAAATGGGAAAAGACATGTGAAAAACATGTGAAGACAATACTATTTTAATTTTTCTATGGAAGACAATGTGAGATTTACAAAAGTACAGATTAGTTTGTTTCACATGGATCTTTGGCAAGATTTTTATGCATATTATTTTATTTTATTTGAAGAATGGAAAGTTTCCATGTATAGGAGACATAAACTAATGCACAACAGATCCAGACAGGAGTTCACGATCAAAAGTCACATCAGATTGGCTGAATTTCTTTTGTTGACAAGGTTATTGAATGCAGAGATCAAGGAATCTTGTTGGACAGAAGTATACAATAAAATCTACATCTCAGTCTGTATTCAAAAACTAAATGCCTATAGCTACAACTTCTGGATCAGGAATGGATTGAATATTGATCCTTTTTCATGTCTTAAAAGGTAAACAGATCTAATAAAAAATTTAAGCATTTACTTGAGCAAAAATCAAATCAGACAGCATCTAATTTAGCAGACAGGGAGAAGCTCTGAGGAGTTGCACAAAATGATAGACTTTTATAGGTAGAAGGGAGTGGGAACAAGGAAGTTATATTAGGCGGAAAGGTGGGTTAGTTACTACAAAATTATATCAGTTTTTAGGGGATGGCTGCGGTCTAACTAGAGCTGATCAGATGATTCCTAATTGACTGGTTTAAGATTCCATTTCTGGGAGAGTAAAAAATCTAAATAAGTCTCAGTTTGGTGATGTGGCATAAGCAACTCCACATTGGGCATGTTGTCTTCATTTTAAGAGTTTTTCCCTTTTGATCAGACGCTAAGACTAATTGAGAGACGGGATCAAAGTTTAAGGCTTTAGGGCTACTCCCAGCTACCTCTCTGGAGTTTTTTGCTGAATCACTGTGTGCTATTCACAGGTCAGCACAAGAAATTCACATTCAGTTTTTTTTTTTTTGAAAGATTTTTAAAATTTATTTGACACAGAGAGAGAGAGAGAGAGAGAGAGAGAGAGAGAGAACACACCAGGAGGGGGAGTGGTAGGAAGAGAGAAAAGCAGGATCCCCACTGAGCAGGGAGCCCAATGTGGGACTCCGTCCCAGGATCAAGACCTGAGCCAAAGGCGGATGCTTAATTAACTGGGCCATCCAGGTGCCCCAGGAAGTTAACATTCTTTTAATTGGTTATTCTCTTCTTCCTTCTGGCTTGTTCCTAACGTAGGGAGATCGTTTCTAGGTAGTTAGCTGCAAACAGGCTCTTGAGAGAACTCAGGGCACCAGGGAGATTACTATGATGATTATAAGTAGGATAATTTCCAATGTCTTGAGTGTACTTCAGAGCCATGGTCCCCAAGATTCAAACCAATCAGAATCAATAATCAAAGAAGGACTCCCTTGAAGGAACCACTTCTTAAAGCCCACCAGCTTGTTCAGCAGTCCTACCACGTAGCCAAGTCTCATCTTCTCCAGAAGCGTTAATCCAAAATGCAAAATACAGACACCTCCCTGCTCAGGTCAGAGATAATCGAGAGCTGTCTTATCATCAAGAACAACTTCGTCCAGAGGGAGTAGGGATTTCTGTCGGGCAGCCATTGCTTTAGCAGCAGGGTCTACAATAGACCTGCCATAGTGATCTGTGGAAGGAAGCCAAGTCTGCATCAGGAATGACCCCTGGTAATTCCTGTTGGAGGAAACAAAGATCCAACGCCCAGAGATAACCAAAAGAAAGAGGAAAAAGAGGGACAGTTCCCCTGAGAGCTGGCACAGTCGGTTGGAAGAGAGCCACAAATGGAGTGCAATCCACGTTTCTGTCTGGCCACATTTTGGGGGCCCCCAGCCTGATGGTTACCAAGCCAAATTCTCAGCTCACGAAATGACACAGACAAGGAGGATAGCGACCTCTGCGGAAGAAAGGACAGGCATTTTGTGGGTACCTGAAGGCAAATTCACGAGTCACAATTCAAAGATCTAATCTTACAATTCTGCCCACCCACCCCCACCGCGATCTGAGTTTGGAAAGGAAGAGAAGTGTGAAGTTTTACCTTCCTCTCTCCACCAGGCACCACAGATGGTGACCTACGAGACCTTGGCAAAAATTCGCACCCTTTGCCTGCTTCTGCAGGTCCTCCCAGGATCTGTCCGCAGTCTCCGGAGCAAGTCGGGCGTCCCTGCAGGTGCCATCCTGGTCACCAGACACTGTGGAGGAGGACACACGATTTTCCCTCCATCCTCCGTGGTGACAGGGGCGTTGGGGCCCCTTCTTCTCTAGGGCACCCCGAAGGGGATACGCTTATCTCCGGTGGTTCTGAGCTCCCCGCGGCGCGCACTGGGCTCGAGACTCTCTTTGACGAATTATCCTGTTTGCTGAGCCTCATCACAAAATCCTGCCCGCCTGAGGCCTCGCAGTGCCCCCGCCCCGCCCCCGTCCAACCCCAGACCCTCCGGGGTTTTAAGCGGCACCGGTCCGGTTTGTAAGTCGGGGCCGCAGCCCGTCGGGGGCGCACAGGCTGCGAGTGTGCAGGCTCCTGCCGGGGAAGCCGAGGAGCCAGGATCCCAGGGGGGCTCCCCCGACCCTCACCGTCACCTCCACCCTCACCTCCACCCCCCTGCGGCCGCGGAAAAGCCGCAGCGAGCTCCGGGGCCTCCGCAGGTACCTGTGGCCGGGGGTGGGGCGGGGGGGGCGGCTGCCAGGGGCTTCCTTCTTATCCCAGAACTGTTATAAACTGAGAAATATTAAAAAATGTAAGACTTCCTGAGCAGAGTCGAATCAAACCAGGCAGCATGCAGCCCCGCAGAGGGGAGGCGCTCCAGCCGCGCAAGGCAGAGGCTTTACCCGCGGGAGCGAAGACGTTACTCCGGGCGGCGGGGAGGGCAGGGCGCTTACTGCCAAGTTCCTTTCCTTCAGGGGCTGGCGGGGGCCTAGGGGCGTTGGTGATGTGGGGCTCAGCTACATAAACAACTCCGACTTGGGCCTGTTGTCTTGCTTCGAACACATGCTGTTAATTTTCCTCCAACTTTCTGATTGCCCCTTGACATCGGTTGCCGGGAAAGCGTGGGCCGATGAGTGAGCCGGCTTGGGTGGTTTTTCCTTTGCAGCTATTTCCCCAGTAGTCTGTTGCTTTGCATCTAAGGACCGGCTGGGTGTGTTTTGAAAGTGGGTGTGCCTGGGCCACAGAGCCTCGCAGTGGGTACCCGAGACTGCGGAATTAAGGCCTCTAATCTGCAGGGAGGACTCTAACTTGCATTTTATTCATGGGGCAAGTTGCCCTCTGTGTCTTCCTTCGGAATGTGTTTTTTAGCATCTGATATAGAGTCCAGACTTTGCTCAAGCTCTGCTTTTTTATTTTGGGCTTTACAACTTGTACTAGTTTGCTACCTAGACAAGCCACTTTGTTTGGAGCGTGGTTCTCCAGTTTTATTCAAAAAGTTGGTTTCTCTCTACATATAACCCAGGAGTGAGGAGAGCCAGGCTCCACCTGGCCAGCTGTTAGGAGTAAAAATTTTTAGTAATTACCCTGCCCGTGTCCCCAGGAATGGGACAAGGTAGCACCTGCCTGGTCAGCTGTCTTGAATAAAGGGTTTCAGGAACTACCCTGCCCATGGTCCGAAGGTTCATACCTGCCCCTGACATTGTCGCTTCTCAAGTTGGTCAAGCGCTTTTTGCTCTCTTGGGTGAGTGTTTCTCCACGTTTTCAGTTTTCTATCGGTTTTCCGTTTTCCTGGACTGTTAATTCTGTGTCATACTTTCCAGCTTTACGACTGGCTGCTTCCCTTCATATTTGCTTTCTGTTCCTTCAGCGGGACCTCAAGAGTTACAGAAGGTGCATAGACCTGGGTCTTTGGGTCACTGTGTTTATGTAGTAGCTTTACGGAAAAACCAGAACCAAAACAGCAATCCCAGTCGTGCTGATGCGGCATTCTAGACTTTAGAGAAATATTTCCATACTGGAACATTGTGAAATAAGTGCTCTCCCGATTTTAGAGATGAGGAAATAAGGGTTAAAACTGACCATTGCTTGGCCCCACCTAGTGAACGGAAGAGCCTGGGGCTGCCGTTAAGTCTTGGGATTCCAAAGGCAGAGTTGTAAGTCATAAATGCCTTACAAAATGCTGGAGGAATTAAATTTTTTTAAATGCACCAATGCATTTGTTGTCTTAGTTTTTCCATTCAGCATTTTGCTTATGTGTTTGCTTATGTGCATTTGTTGTCTTAGTTTTTCCATTCAGCATTTTGCTTATGTGTTTTCACACAGTTGTGTCAAAAGTTCAGAAATAAAAGTAAAGCCACTGAATGACCAAGGTAGTAATTAGCAAAAGTTGACTGTGCACTCACTAAGATGTTTGGGGGTGGGGCGTGGCAGTCACGTGACACAGGAAACAGGACTCAGGTGTATTGTTAGAAAGCCGCTTGCATAGTGAGGAGCAGGCCTTGCTCAGGCGTCACTGATTGCTTAGGATTTCGGAATAGCCTGGATGGTGAGCTGTCCGGCGGTTACTTCGTATCACTTCTGGGGAATAATGTACATTTTGCTTACGAATTATGGAGTCACTGAACGACGCAGGTTAAGTCTCATCTTGAAAAATAAAGTAAGCTTTTCTTGTATGACTAAAATGGTTTTGTCTATTTAGGGAATTTAAGTCTGGGCTGTGTTTGTGTTTGATTTTTAACAGTTGTAATTATAGTAGGTACCCATTTTTTAAAAAGTACTTAAGTTTCATTTTCACCAAAAAAATGATATTAAAAATACTGCTTACACACATCTTTATGCATTTGCTTTCAACATTTCCCAAGGACAGATTCTCCAAAATGGAAATTTCAATTCGGGAATTAAGAGGTATAAATATTTATGCTTCATATTACATTTTTACAAACTGATTTTCATTTTTTTTTCCAATCCTTGTCACTCTCCCCACCCTGTTTATGGCCTTATTTCATGTAGAGTGATATGCCATTTTCTCTGAGCTGAGTTAGTACTAAGGTACACAATGGGGGAGAGGAGGCTTAGCGACCGACATTGAAAAAACACAAAAGCTTTAACTGCAAACCTAATAAGAGGAAAGATGCTTAAAAGCTAGCTGAAAGATATGATCTTAATCTTCTAAAAGATAGGAATTAGTTTTGGTAGTCTGAGTCGTTACTTTGTTAGACTATAACTGGTACATCAAGCCCCTTGCTTGGTTTACAGTAGTTACTCATTATGTATGTATTTTTGAATCCAAATGGTGGTGTTTTAAAAATGACTTCTTTTTAGGGGCGCCTGGGTGGCTCAGTGGGTTAAAGTCTCTCCCTTTGGCTCAGGTCATGATCTCAGGGTCCTGGGATCGAGTCCTGCATCGGGTTCTCTGCTCGGCAGAGAGCCTGCTTCCCTCCCTCTTTCTGTCTGCCCCTCTGCCTACTTGTGATCTCTCGCTGTCAAATAAATAAATAAAATCTAAAAAAAAAAATTTCTTTTTAGGTGAATGACATGGGTACAGAAGAGTTTGAAACTTTGGTATAGTAAGAATTGCTAAAGGCAAAACAAAACAAAAGCTAATTGGCAGAGGAGAAAAGAAAACCTAACTCTCAAAAACAAAAAAATCCCCCCAAAAATCTCCCCCCAAAACCTGTCAGTCACAGTGATAATATTAGAAACAACACAGGTTGAAATTTAAATGTAGTCGATATGAGGAGGAAATTTCTAACCAAGCAGACCAAACAGAAAAGGTGCAATGAGCACTAATGAATTTTTGGTCACTCGGAAATTCTATGGAATTTTTGATTAGAGGTTGAATCTGGTAAACTTAATTTTTAACTGTGCTATTCTGTGATGTTACAACTTAACATGAGTTATTCTAGGTTGGAATCACATGGCTGGCTGCAAGACAAATAAGAAAATGGTTCAATAAGTGATTAAAAACAATACTATTTGCAAAATTATATTTCAACAATGTAGTCAGATTTGTCTGAAAGTATAAAATGGAAGGACTTACAAACTTTCATTGTGTTATTAAAAACAAAATAATCCAAGAGATTGGTATTAGTTTTGGATTTTCTGTAATAAGGAAAAAGGGAAAAATAGTTTTGGCAAGACCTCTTTTGAATTGTTAACTTTTCCTAAAAAGTGATTTCCATGTAGTTGGTTAATTATCTCCCAATAAATGTTATTGATGAATTTCTTCTTTGAGAAATCCTGATGGAGCTTTTATATAAAAAATTCAGGGAAGTGTTCCATTTTTTTCTAGAGAAAATCTTATTTGCTTTGTATTAATATATCAAATCTGTTTTATGGTTGATTAAGAGTAGTTCTATTGTAGATCATTCACCTTATTTATTTTGATGGTCGATTATTTTATTTGCTATTCACATGGGAAATGAATTATTAAAATAGAAAACCCATAAAGTGTGCATATAGTTTTTTTAGAACCCTAGGTAGAAATGGAGAAAGTGGGATTGATGTTTCTTTGGTAGGCAGACCAGAGGCAAAGGAACCGAATATTATTAACATCTGGTCTAAAGGTTATCGCACTTTGAGTAACGGACTTTGAAAAATGACTCTCAGGTGCTTGGAATGTGTTATGTCTGGGCAGATGCAGCCATGAAGGCACAGGTGGAAAGTTCATGGTACTTACTGGGAAGAAAGCAAATTCAGTTCTAGTGGCCCTAGTCATCACATAAAACAAAGTGATGGATTTATTGCGGATCACTTTATAGTAAATAAATGCTTCCATTTCCCTGTAATCCTTTAGGCATATAAATTGAAAAGTCCTAAACCAGTGCAATGGACCATACACAGAAGCAACCCACCTAATTACACAGTTCTCTCAAACTGGGGGTCTCTGGTGGATCCCTGAGACATTGGCTAAGTAAGAATAGCATAGGAGTGGAGTTTTGATGGCGGTAACAATAGTTTCCTTAGAGTTTTGCTCACCTGTATTTTTCCTAGCAACAGTGTCTCATTCCACTCCATAGAATGTACGGTTGCCAGCAACAGGACTGCAATACTTTGTCAGTTCCATCCTTAGACACGCGTATTTTTTTTCCCTTCATATTCTATCATGAATTTTTTTTTTATCCTTGAAAAAAATCCGGTGTTTTTGTTGCAAATTAATTGTTGAAAGCGCTAAGTTGCTAAATCTTCTGCTGGAGTAAAACCAAAGGCATAAACAAGGTAAATGACACAATCCCTCCTCCCCCCAAACCCAGGCCTGGCTGCCTACATCAGTGAGTCCCCCTGGGGTTTTAAAGGGGATGGAGTCATTATGAAATGGATGTAGTCCCCAGCCAGGCAGTTTTAAGAAGGGAGCTTCAAAAGGGGGGGAATAAAAGAGAACACAACAATTGCCTCTTTACTTCCAAAGGCTGTATTTCCCAGTTTCATAGCCCAAATATGTTATTTGGGTTCCTATCAGGATTTCTTGTAAGTGAGCTGTATCTCTGTGTTGGTCTGATGTGGGGATGCTGTGAAGGTTTAGTTCTGGCCCAAAGTATATATTTTGCTAACTAACTGCATGGCAGCTAGCTTTTTGGAAGCTAAAGATGCAAATAATGAGTAGATCCTATAATCTTTGACATTTTCAAAGCCTCTTATGGCAACCCTGGGATTCCATTTTGACTAAGGGCTTGTAACTCACTCCCCTTCCTAAAATCCTTCTGTAGGATTCCATCCCCTAGCAAATGATATCTAAACTCTTAAGAATAGCTTAGGCCAGTAGTTCTCAAAATTTAGCATGTGTCCGTATCCTCTGAAAGGCTCTTAACGTGGAGATGGCTAGCCTCCATGCTCCGTTTCTGATTCAGCAGATTTGAAGTAGGACCTGATCCTTTGCATATCTGAGAATTCCCAGGTGATGCTGACGCAGGGACTGCGCTTGGATAACAACTAGCAGAGAAAATTCTTCCTGATATGACCAAGGCGAGTCTAATCTCAGATCATTTCCTCCTATTCAGGTGGGTTGATCAAACTTTGTAGATAGCAAATGGGTGTGCTCTTTGCTCCAGGTTCTGCCTCTGTGGGTCTTTTAGCTCAGGTCCTCGGAGTCTGACCTCTCAGGTCTCCCTCTGGCTCTCCCAGACCTTAACCACAGTTTGTTGTCCGTGGACAGAGAGTTCCTTGAGGCTCCCAACTTTATTCGGTTGGGTTTTTGTTTCCTTGGTTTCTGCCATTGAGTTTCGGGTTTTCTTGGAAGAATTGTGATCCCTTGTCAGGTTCATACATTTTACGTTGTTTTTATCTGCTATGATACAGTCGTTATGTCCAAGGACTTTGGAACCATGGCCTGGTCTCAGCTTTTTGTTATTTTAGTACCTTTCTGTCTGTAACTCTGGGCAAGTTATTCCATCTCTCTGAGCCTGAGTTTTTGCAGCTATTGGGCTGGTCCTAATACTCCTCTTCCTTGTAGTTTCCTAACCCTGTAGTTAACTCACTTAACACCCGTGAAGGATTTTGAACAATATCTGGTAAGTGCGTCAGCACTATATAAATGGGATCCTATTAGTGCTAGAACGTGATATCCACAAGGACAGGACCTAAGCTTAAATATTTGTTGGGTCAGTGAATCATCAGTGGTTCAGGAAGCTTGGGGATTGAACTATGTGACTTGGATTAAACTACGAGAGAATTTGTAGTTGAAAGATTGACAGCAAGAACTGTACCCACACGGTAATACTCTTATTGACTATGAAGTGTTTACATTTTTGAAAGAGCCTTTATTTTTTATTTTTTATTTTTATTTATTTTTTTGGTGGCAGCGGTGGGATATGAAAGAGCCTTTATTTTTAAGAGCCTCTTCATGTTCATAGGAAAATTGAGCAGGAATAAGTCCCATTTACCTCCTCTCAGCACATAGTTTCCCCATTAGTATCTTGCATTAGTTTGGCAGATTAAAATGGAACCAGTACTAATATGTCCTGTTACCTAAGGTATGGTTTACATTCGGGTTCATTCTTTGTGTTGTATATTCTATGGGTTTTGACCAATTGGTCATGTACTCAATGTTCCATTATCCTACAAATTTCACCAAACTAAAAATGACCTTTGTTTCACCTGTCCTTCTCAACTCCCTCTGTACCTGTGGTAACCACTAATCTTTTTACTATCTCCATAATTTTACCTTTTTCAGAATTTCATATAGAATCATACAGTATATAACCTTCACAGACTGACTGGCTTCTTTTAGTAATATATAGCTGAAGTGTCTTCTTTTAGTGTGACAGGTCATTTCTTTTTATCACTGAATAATCTGTTTGGGTATACCATATTTTATCTGTGAACCTGTTGGAACATCATGGTTTCTTCCATTTTTGCTAATTGAGTAAAGGTGCTGTAAACTTTCTTGGGCAGGTTTTGTGTGAACACAAGTTTTCAGTTCATTTGGGTCAATGCCTAGGAGTATGATTTGTGGATCACACAGTAACTTTTTAACTTTGTAAGAACCTGCCAAGTGGTTTTCTGAAACGTACCATTTTGCATTCCCACTAGCAGCGTATGGGCTTTCCTATTGCTTTCCATCGTCTCTAGCATTTGGTACTGTGTTCTGGATTTTAGCGGCTTTAATAGGTAGGTTCCCGTTGGAAAAAAAAAAAATCTTCCCATAACATTTCCTCTTGGTTCATTATCGGTCCTGTGCCTGTCTGTGGTAAGTTGACGTTGACGCCCTGGCATGTCCAGTGCTGAGATTTGTCTGTGTTTCTAGCTGGAAGCTGAATTTAGGAGAAATTTACCAGTCTAACCGCATAAAGGGAGCTATAGCATCACTGCCATGAGAGGTACACGAGGAACTCCCTAATTAATCTTGGGAATAGGGAAGCACAGGCAAAGAACTGATCTTTGACTTAATCTCTTTTAGACGGTATGGGGTTTCATCATCCTGATCTCCTGGCACAGCACAGGAAAAAAGAACTGGAAGCCAGCAGCTTGGGGTTAATGTATCTGATTTCCCACTACTTAATCTGGTGACCTCCAACAAGTCACTTAACCCTCAGACCCCAGATCCTTTCAGTTCCAAAATTCTGATTCTGAAACCCATCTCGCCACAGCTTTATCATCACAGAACAAGGGAAGGCGCGCCCACATAGCCCCCACTTTGAGGCAGACAGGATTTCATCAAGAGAAAACCCTCTTGAGCCGCTTGTCAGTCTTTGAAGCGACAGAGACCTGTGACAGGGTGGCCCGCAGTAAAGTCCTTTGGGGGGAGATACTGAGAATTTCAAACAGGGGGATCCTGTGTTTTGATGACTGACCCACGGGAATCATAAAGAGGAAAGCATCTTTGACCGGAGGAGGGAGTTTGCGATGAGCAGTGGGGATGGTGGAGACTGGTGGAGACCGTTGGAGGGCTCTGGGATACGGTGATGTGCGCTCATACTGAGATTTCTTTATTTTTTTTCCTTTGTGGATGAGGTTAGAGGGCTTGCATGGACAAGCAAATTAAACGGAAGGAGGTGAACAGGGACACAGGAAAGAGCCGGGGAATGGCAGAGAAAAGCCATTGTCAGACAGCCTTATACATCCCTGTGCCTGGGGCTAAGTGCATTTTTTAGGGGCCAATGAACAGCTGGCATATTTCTGGGAACAAAAGGGGACATTTAATGCTAAGAAAATGAAAGGGATCTCTCAATTTTTTCTGTCATGCTTATATCTTTATCTCCGGTTAGATTTCCCACAGAGCTAATTGGTCATTCTGAAAAGTCTCTGGGGGGCAGGAAGCCATATAGTTATGTGAAGCCCAGATGATTTTTACCAGCTCTCCTGGGTCAGAGTTGTCCTTAATGATAATTGCGGGCTCTAACAACCGTCCTTTATGGTAGTGGAGGAGCGGGATGCCTGCTCATCCGTTAGGCTATTTTAATCTTTCTGAAATGACCCCCCTGAGCATGTCTAAATTTCTTCAGCACATTGTCGTCTCTGCTGGTGCTGGCCACTGAACAGGTGGGAATGGAGCTGTGGTGTGATCAGTGGTCTTCCCACTCCCATACGCTCGGAGGCAGTCTGCCGTGTTACCTGTGCTAGGACGTCCTGCAGTTCTAGGTGTCGAGCAGTGGCGGGGCGGGACTCAGTCCAATAGGAAACTTACCCACAAATGATTAATGGCTGAAACACAACAGAAATTTCCAGTTTATTTAAAATATTGTGAGGACTGACCTGCTCCGCAAGGCAGCCCTCTTCACACAGACATCCTGGCACTGCCGTGTAGGGTCTCTGGCATCTTCAGCAAATGGCTCCAAAGGTCCCCCTGGGAGTTGTCTGTTCTAGCCAGAGTGAAAGAGGAGCAGAGAGCACTACTGGGTGGGACCTTTTTTCCCCTTTTTTTCAAAGTCCAGACCAGAAAGTGGCTTATCCCACTTCTCTTTGTATTTCGTTCACAGCCCATTCATGGAGTCCTGCCTAGTGGCAGAATCTGGTCTCTGGGTAAGAAGCTACTTCTCTGTGCAATTCTCCTCCATAAAAGACAGCTTATACTTTTGCTGGACATGAGCTGACCGTCAGGGTGTTGTATGAACAGAGGTTATTATGGCCGTGGTATGCTGTGGATGGGGCGTTCCAGAAGACCTTGTTCCAGAAAGATGAAGGTGGAAATAGGAAATACGGCAGAGCAAGGGTTTCCTTACCTGGTGACCGGGAAGATGCATGGGGGCTGATAGTGGCTGGTGGCGAGGGTGTGGGGAGCCCGGCTCTGGCCTCCCCTGCCCTGGTTCTTCACACGCAGGACTGCGTTTATTGGTGGAATTCTGATGCTTCTCCCCGTGGGATCAGGGATGCATAAGGGAACTATACCCTCGGCTGTTTTTGTCGGGGGCGTATCCTCGGCGCTCTTTGCTGGTTGCCCAGTGGACAGAAAGGAATGGTCTACTGTGGTCAGAACTAGTTCAAAGGTGTTTCCTATACAGAACATTCTTAGGCTCTTTTTTCCTTTTTTTGTTTTTTTTGGGGGGGGGGAAATTTTGATTTATAAATTTGTACCAACTCTAACCGTTTTTATAGCACACATTTTCCCAGTGCTCTTTACCCGCAAGACACTGATGGTAGTGCTGGGCTGATGGAAGCCTCTGGTGTGGGATCAGTGTTTGTATCCAACCCCCCAAGTGATCCCGTTCATTCCTCTAGAATGAAGCCTCTCTCTGAAGATCCTGAATCTGAAGGTCCTCTCTCTGTCTCTCCTTTGAATCACATGATTATCTCTGGGCCTCTTCCTGGTTGGGGCCACGGTGGTGTGTTTCTAATTAGTCACATTTCCCTTTGCCTCTGTAGGTGTGTGCAGCCATCCTGCGTTGACGCGGAGGGGTGGAGCCTGAGGTCAATCTCATTAAAAGCGCTTCTGTCCTTGTCATGAGGCTCAGTTCTTGTTTCTGGGTCTTGGGCTGCATGTGTGGGTAAGAATACAAGGCAGTTGTGTGTTTGGTTTTCCTGTTTTCTGAAACCTGTGAGCAAATATTGTCTGTCCTTTCCAATTTTCCCAGAAGGAAACTTGGATTTCTTTTGCTTTGTTTCCAGGAGGCAATGCTCTCCTGTTACTTTTCTAATCGGTTTTCCTTCTGAGTACAGATTCCCTCTGCCCTTCCTCTGTGTACCGGCTATCTCATGCTTTCTATGCTCAGACACTATTTTTTAAATGTGTATTACCTTGGGAATTTCAAAAATATGGGTAATTAATTAGTGAGATTTTGTAACCTGGAAAATTTTGGTTACCGGTCAAATTTCACCTTCTAAAATGACTACCTTTCTGAGAGTACCAAGGATTATGATCAGAGTTACTTTACCTAAAACATGTGGAATGGGTTTTGCCCGCATAGAAAATTCAGCTGTTGTTCTAATGACAATAAAATGTCACCCTTTACCAGAATAGAAATTTCACTAGTGCTATAGGTTGCTCTGCAGTGATTTATGTGAACTTGTGTGTATAATGCATGAATTTCTAACTCCTCTTTTGGTTCTGTATCCAACACTCCATTAGGTGTTGACTAACTCTACTGTAGGATCACACATTCGATTCTTCTGGGGACTGGGCTTCTCCGTGTAAGCCGGCTACCTCTCATGGGAGCATTCTTGAGGAATGCCACACTGTCAGGGTCAGGTTCATGACCTGCTGACCGGCCGCGTCACTCCCATCAGATCAGTGATTAGATCATCTTTATTTTATTTGTAAATTTTCCTCAACCTTATTTACCTCCGGTACCAGTCAGGATCCAATCGAAGTGGAAACACGAGGATACCTATATATGTTTTTTTCTCATTCGGCCTCTCCTTTTCTCTGTTGTGGTGATGAAATTCAGATCCCGGGGACAGATCCTTACCTCAGGGAGCCGGCTCAGCATTCGCGCCATGGCTGTAGACTTCATTTCTGATGTTGGAGGTGGACGGTCACCGCTTGCTCCCTGAACCCTCACACTCCTGCTTGGTCTCCTTGCTTCTGTGCATGCCCCAATACCATGTATTTGCACAGAGCCTCCGCTGATCCCTTTATGATGTAAGTCAGGCCATTTCATTTTTCTGCTTAAATCCTTCCATGCCTCTCATTTTTCTTGAGTTAAAAACCCAAATCCATCCAGATGATGCACGAGGCTCCACATGGTTTTCTTAATCACTGTGTTGGATTGCCATATATTTATATTGTGTCAGCTGTGAGGAGTTTTGTGGAGAAAATTGAAACCTGATAGTGAAAATGGGGAGTCTGTCGGGTATTTCTGGTTGCCCTGTTGGATAAAATGGCTTTCTAGAAAATGGTCATCCTGCAGAGATGGTGACATAGTGCTGGAGTTCCGTGTAGCCACTTCCATCCTTTGTTTCTTAGATTTAACATTTTAAAATATTTCATGATAGTTTCCTTTTCAGAACATAATTGATGTTGGGACTGATTTTCTTTTGCTATTTAGTCACATTTTTGTGACCTGTAATATTGTATGCCTTCTAAATGACTTAAAATTATTGTAACTGATAAGTTATATTTGAAATCATGTTTGGCTATTATCCATCCATTCTTGTCTGTAGGCAGAACTGCATACCATTTATTTTAAAATATTTTAAAATTCATTAGGGAGACTCTTAATCTCAGGAAACAAACAGGGTTGCTGGAGGGGAGAGGTGTGGGAGGGATGGGGTAACTGGGTGATGGGCATTGGGGAGGCTATGTGCAATGGGGAGTGCTGTGAATTGTGTAAGACTGATGAATAACACATCTGTACCCCTGAAACAAATAATACATTATATGTTAATTATATGTTAATAAAAACAAAAAAGCATTAAGAATAAATGTGGTTTTAAAAGTATAGGGATGAATTGTAGTCCTGTTTGCCCTAACTGCTGATCTTCAGGATTATTCATACACATTTTTTTTCTTTAAACACACATACTAATTCCTGAATAATTGGTCACAATTATCTTTCCTTTCTCCATATGTCTGTTTATAATGAGGTCTTCAAAGGGAAGTAACCATGTGCATATAAATGTTTGCTGTCACTGTTTGTTATAATTCTGTAAGCATTTGCTTAAATCTCTATTCTACATATCTGTAGCTTCTTTCAGATACTTGTGAATGTTTAGGTAAAACTTCAAGAACAAAAGACTAAAAACAATTAGGAATAAGGAACACCAATATATTGTGCCTACTTTAAGAACTCATAATTTGGGGAAAAACACTAAAATTTATCAAGAATTTAAAATGAAGGATATACTTATGTATTCCCCTGTAAGTGACCTTATGAGAATTATTGTGTAATCCTCAGGGGCTTATAAGCAGGAGGAAAAATTAATAAAAGCAGTGTATTAAATAGCTATAAGAACATATTATGAGCAACTATATGCCAGCAAATTTGACAATCTGAAAGAAATGGATGCATTCCTAGAGACATATAAACTACAAAAACTGAACCAGGAAGAAATAGAAAACCTGAACAGACCCATAACCAGTTAGGAGATTGAAGCAGTCATCAAAAAATCTTCCCACACACAAGGGCCCAGGGCCAGATGGCGTCCCAGGGGAATTCTTCCAAACATTTAAAGATGAATTAATACCTATTCTCCTGAATGGTAGGAATGGAAATAGGAATGGAAGGAAAACTGCTAAACTCATTTTATGAGGCCAGCATTACCTTGATTCCAAAACCAAAGACCCCGTTAAAAAGGAGAATTACAGGCCAATGTCCTTGATGAACACAGATGTGAAAATTCTCACCAAAATACTAGCCAATAGGACCCAACAGTACATTAAAAGGATTATTTACCACAACCAAGTGGGATTTATTCCTGGGCTGCAAGGTTGGTCATCCGCAAATCAATGTGATACAATACATTAATGAAAAGAACAAGAACCAATCAATAGATGCTGAAAAAGCATTTGACAAACTACAGCTTCTTTTCTTGATCAAAACTCTTCAAAGTGTAAGAATAGAGGGTACATACCTTAATATCATCAAAGTCATCTATGAAAAACCAATGGTGAATATCATTCTTAATGGGGAAAAACTGAGAGCTTTTACCCTAAGGTCAGGAACATGGCAGGGCTGTCCACTACCACCACTGCTATTCAACATGGTACTAGAAGTCCTAGCCTCAGCAATCAGACAACAAAAAGAAATGAAAGGCATCCAAATCAGCAAAGAAGAAGTCAAACTATCACTCTTTGCAGGTGATGTGATACTTTATGTGGAAAACCTAGAAGACCCCACTCCAAAACTGCTAGAACTCATACAGGAATTCAGTAAAGTGTCAGGATATAAAATCAATGCACAAAATTCAGTTGCATTTCTATACAACAACAACAACAACACAGAAGAAAGAGAAATTAAGGAGTCAATCCCATTTACAATTGCACCCCAAACCATAAGATACCTAGGAATAAATCTAACCAAAGAGGCAAAGAATCTGTACTCAGGAAACTATAAAGTATTCATGAAAGAAATTGAGGAAGACACAAAGAAATGGAAAAATGTTCCATGCTCCTGGATTGGAAGAACAAATACTGTGAAAATGTCTATGCTACCTAAAGCAATCTATGCATTTAATGCAATCCCTGTCAAAATACCCTCCATTTTTTTCAAAGAAATGGAACAAATAATCCTAAAATTTATATGGAACCAGAAAAGACCCTGAATAGCCAGAGGAATGTTGAAAAAGAAAGCCGAAGTTGGTGGGATCACAATTCCAGACTTCAAGCTCTATTACAAAGCTGTCATCATCAAGACAGTATGGTACTGGCACAAAAACAGACACACAGATCAGTGGAACAGAATAGAAAGCCCAGAAATAGACCTTCAACTTTATGGTCAACTAATCTTCAAAAAAGCAGGAAAGAATGTCCAATGGAAAAAAGACCGTCTCTTCAACAAATGGTGTTGGGAAAATTGGACAGCCACATGCAGAAAAATGAAACTGGACCATTTCCTTACACCACACATGAAAATAGACTCAAAATGGATGAAAGACCTCAATGTGACACAGGAATCCATCAAAAAAATGCTTGAGGAGAACCCAGGCAGCAACCTCTTTGACCTCAGCCGCAGCAACTTCTTCCTAGAAACATCTCCAAAGGCAAGGGAAGCAAGGGCAAAATGAACTATTGGGACTTCATCAAGATCAAAAGCTTTTCCACAGCAAAGGAAACAGTCAACAAAACCAAAAGACAACTGACAGAATGGGAGAAGATATTTGCAAACGACATATCAGATAAAGGGCTAGTATCCAAAATCTATGAAGAACTTATCAAACTCAACACCCAAAGAACAAATAATCCAATCAAGGAATGGGCAGAGGACATGAACAGACATTTCTGCAAAGAAGACATCCAGATGGCCAACAGACACATGAAAAAGTGCTCCACATCACTCGGCATCAGGGAAATACACATCAAAACCACAATGAGATACCACCTCACACCAGTCAGAATGGCTAAAATTACCAAGTCAGGAAATGACAGATGTTGGCGAGGATGCGGAGAAAGGGGAAACCTCCTATGCTATTGGTGGGAATGCAAGCTGGTGCAGCCACTCCAGAAAACAGCATGGAGATTCCTCAAAAAGTTGAAAATAGAGCTACCCTATGATCCCACAATTGCACTACTGGGATTTACCCTAAAGATATAAACGTAGTGAACCAAAGGGGCACGTGCACCCGAATGGATAGCAGCAATGTCCACAATAGCCAAACTATGGAAAGAACCTAGATGTCCATCAACAGATGAATGGATAAAGAAGATGTGGGGTGTGTGTGTGTGTGTGTATACATATATATTATACATATACACACATATATGTGTATATATATAATGGAATATTATGCAGCCATCAAAAGAAATCTTGTCATTTGCAACGACATGGATGGAACTAGAGGGTATTATGCTGAGTGAAATAAGTCAGTCAGAGAAAGACAATTATCATATGATCTCCCTGATATGAGAAATTTGAGAGGCAGAGTGGAGGTTTTGGGGGATAGGGAAGAAAAAAATGAAACAAGATGGGGTTTGGAGGGGGGAGGGAGAAAAACCATAAGAGACTCTTAATCTCACAAACAAACTGAGGGTTGTTTGGGAGTAGGGGGGTAGGGAGAGGGTGGTTGGGTTATGGACATTGGGGAGGGTATGTGATAGGGTGAGTGCTGTGAAGTGTGTAAGCCCGACGATTCACAGACTGTAACCTTGGGGCAAATAATACATTATATGTTAATAAAAATAATTAATAAAAAGTGTATTAATGAAACCTTTTAGAAGTGGAACTGACAAATGTTCAAGAATTTGTTTTTGAAATCTCATTTTTCTAGTTGAGATAACACAAATGGCATAACTTTAAGCTGTGCAGCTTGATTTGATACCCACATATTGTGAAATGACTACCATTCTAGTGTTAAGTAAGTAACACCTGTATCCCAACACGTGATTACCATGGGGGGATGCTAAGAACAAGTACGTTCTATTCTCTTAGCAGCTTTCAAGTACTGTTGTTGGCTGTAATTATCGTGCTGCCACGAGATCCCCAGAACGTACTCATCTGTTCCCTGCAAGCTCGTGCCCTTCCTCTAACATGTCCCTACTTCCCCCAGCCCCTGAGAACCACCATTCTAATGTTTTTACAAGTTTGGCCTTTTTAGAGTCCCCATATAAATAATATATAGTATTTGTTTTTCTCTCTGACTTCCCTTAGCATAATGCCTTCAAGGTCTGTACATGTTGTGTCAAATGACAGGATTTTTCTCATGGCTGAATAATACCCCATCGTGTTTATATACCACATCTTTATCCCGTCATCCAGCACCTGGCACTTAGATGGTTTCCGTGTCTTGGTCCCAGAGAATAATACGTATGCCAATGGTGCTTGCGTCGCTCTTCACCAGAGCGAGCTCGTGCACCCAGAAGTGGGATTGCTGCATCATACGGTAGTTGTGTTTGAAACTTTCTGGGGAATTGCCATACTGTTCTCTACAGTGGCTGTATGAATGACATTCCCATCAGCAGAGAACAAGTTTCCCTTTTCTTCACATCATTGCCAATGCTCATTTCTTGTCTTCGGGACGATACAGCTGTTCTTACATGTGCAAGGTGCTATGTCATTGAATTGCATTTCCCTGATTAGTGATCTTGAGCTTCTTTTATTTTAATCTGTTGGCCTTTTTTTCTGTTACCTTTTGGAGTGTTTATTCAGTTCCTTTGCTCATTCTCTTATTTTTACAACTGAGCTGAAAGTGTTCTTCATGTATTTTGGATACTAATCTTTTAGAAAAATGATTTGCAAGTTTTTCTCCCATTCTATAGATTGGCTTTTTGATTTTGTACAGAACCTTTGTAGTTTGTAGTCCCACTTGCTAATTTTTCCTTTTGTTGCTTGTGTTTTTGCAGTTATATCCAAAAATTATTGCGAAGGCCAAATGCCAATGGGTTCTCCCTTCTGTTTTTTTTCTAGGAGTTTTATGGTTTCAGGTCTTATGTTTCAATCTTTGATTCATTCTGGGTTAATTCTTTTGAGTAGTGTATGATAGGGGTTCAGTTGTACTTTTCTGCATGTGGTCCTCCAGTTTCCCCAAAAGCATTTATTGAAGAGATTATTCCTTATCCCACTGAGTAGTCATGGCTCCTTTGTCAAACGCTCCTTGATCATATATCGTGTTAATTTCTGGGCTCAGTTCTGTTCCATTGCTCTGTGTCTGTTTTTATGCCACTATCGTACTGTTCTGATTAGATATAACTTTCTAATATAGCTTGAAATCGGGAAGTGTGATGTCTTCAGCCTTGTTACATTTTAAAATTGCTTTGTTTATTTGGAGTCTTGTGGTTCTATACAAGTTTCAGGATTTTTTTATGTATTTGTGAAAAATACTGTTGAAATTTTGATAAGGATTACACTAAATCTAGAGAGGGGTTTGGGGGTAATATGAACATTTGAACAATTTTATTTCTGAAAATGGAAAATCTTTTTGTGTCCTCTTTAGTTTCTTTCCCTAAAGTCTTAGACTTTTTAGTGTAGGGATCTTTCATCTCCTTGGTTAAACTTACTCTAGGAATTTAATTCTTATTGATGATATTATAAATGGGATTATTATATCTTCTTGAAGTACTTTGTCATTTGTGAGTAGAAATCAGTTAGGTATGTTGGTTTTATAGCCTGCAACTTTACTGAGTTTGACTAGGTCTGATAGGTTTTTTTCTTTGTGGTGTTTTTAGGGTTTTCTGTATGTACGATCATATCTGCAAACAAAGACCATTTATTTCTGTTTCGGAGGCCTTTTATGTATCTTTCCTGATAGTTTTGGCTAGGACCTCCAGTACTAATGTTGACTAAGAGTAGTGAGAGTGGGCGGGCGCCTTTGTTTCTGATCTTAGAGGAACAACTTTGAGCTTTTTATGATTGATAGTAACTGTTGGCTTGTTTTGGTATTTTACTTCTGTATCCGACTTGTTGAGAGTTTTTAATCATCACTGGCCATTGAGTTTTGGCAGGCTCATTTTCTGCATCTATGTAATTGATAGATTTTTATGTTACTATAGTGTATCGCATTTACTGATTTTTGCGTGTAGATTTTGAGCCATTTTGGCATCTCAGATCCTATTTGATTGTGGTGTATGAATCTCTTAATGGACTGGCTGAATTTGGTTTGTTAATACTCTGTTAAGAATTTTAGCATCTATATTCATCAGGGATATTGGTCTGTACTTTTCTTGAAGTGTACTTAGCTGGCCTTCGTGTCAGGGTAATGCCTCATAAGATGAGTTTGGGGATGTTCCCGTTTTACATTTTTGTGGTTCAAGAAGGATTGGCATTAATCCTTGAAATGCTTGGTAAAATTGAGTAGTGAGGTGCTCTTGTCCTAGAATTTGCCTTGTTGCGAGGTTTTTGATTACTGATTAACTCTTTCATTGTTGGACAGCACAGATGTCCTATTCCGCACTTAGTCTTGGTAGCCTATGTGTTACTAAGGATTCTTATATGAATTTCTTTGTAGTCTGTATTTTACTTTTTTTTTTTTTTCATGTTTACCAGGCAGGAAACATTTAATTTTTAACATTGTGTATATTTACTATATTTAAACTATCTGCTCTATTAGGGTCCCCTCATTTGTCTTTAATTGGCCCTTCAACAGATAATGCTATAGAGTTCTCATGCATGCATGTCTCCCTTTGGATGTAAGCAACATTTTTGTCATGCAAATCTAGAACCGGAGTTCCTAGGTCATGATTCATAAAACTTGGTTAAGTAACGCAAGACAGATTTCCAGGAAGGCTACTCAAGGGTGCTTCCTAGTGAGCGAGCATGAGGGTTCCTAGTGCCCATACCCATGACACCCGCAATCTGTGTAATGCAGCGGTCCCAGTTTTTATCAAGCCTATAGGCCATCTGTAATGCTGTGCTCAGGCAAAGTGTCGTTGCAATTGTATGAGAAAATAGAAATAATGCATTGAATCTGAAATTTTACCTCTTATTTATCAACTTTGTCTCCCCGCCCCTCAAAAAGTCCTAAGAATGCAACTGAGGCTAAAAGGAGTGAAACAGAGGATATCATAGGTTATAAGAAAGAGTACTTAGGGAGGCACCTGGGTGGCTCTGTAGGTTTAGCATCTGCCTTTGGCTCAGGTTGTGATGCCAGGGTCCTGGGACGGAGCCCTGTGTGGGCCTCCCTACTCAGCGGGGAGTCTGCCTCTCCCTCCCTTCTGCCCTTCCCTGTCCTGCCCCTCCCTCTCCTTCTGCCCCTTCCTCTGCTCATATGCTTGCACACATCTCTTTCTCTCTATCAAATAATCTTTTTTTTTAAGTACTTGGAAAAGAAAATGGTGCACCAAGTTTTAAAATCATTATACAAAACAATTATAAAATCATTATACAAAACAATACAAAATGAGTAATTGCTTGATACTGTGTGACTTTGAAGTCTACAGGGCTTTTAAAATGGTCAAAGCATAATAGAAAAAATCTGGCATAAAAATTAGATTTCAATAAGATTTCTGTGATGCTAACTAAAAGCATGTTTCTTTTTGATTAGTTAACGGTTATGGATACTGAATTTCCCAACATTAATAGAGAAAGAAAAGTTAAAGTTTTAATAAAGCACACTGGAAAATAGAAATCTGATACTTAAATACTGGAAAAATCCAGGAAAAAGAAGAAAAACATAACATTCAGTAAATGTAAAATCAAAATTTTCAGCAGTCAAATATGCTGTTTTTTAAAAGATCTTATTTATTTGAGAGAGAATGAATGAGAGAGAGCATGAGAAGGGAGAAGGTCAGAAGAGGCAGACTCCCTGTGGAACTGGGAGCCTGATGCGGGACTTGATCCTGGGACTCTGGGTTCATGACCTGAGCCGAAGGTGGTTGCTTAACCAAGTGAGCCACTCAGGAGCCTAAAAAATGCCCTTTTTAAAAATCCCTTGTTAAAGATGCTCAGGTTTTGTAAAAATGAAGGAAAATTTCTATATATGTTATCGAAATATCTCAATATTAAAACAACTGCCCTGAGCCATGAGCAAAGAACTCTGCCATTTTATGGTCCTGGAGAATAGAGAAAGGTTGGAGGAGGGACAGAGTAGGCGAGGAAATGAGGAAAAAGGCTGAGGATGGAGTCTTGGTGGAGAATGGTGTCTTCAAGTCCTTACTTGTAAGGGGGTCTAAGCAGAGGCACTGGAGAAAGGTCTCGGTCAAGGGCAACCTGTGAATGGAGGGGCCCAAGGTGTTGGTGTGACGTAGTTGGCTGGCAGGGTCCTGGACTGAAACTCCCTCCAGACACTGCAGTGCATTTCTGAGCCGTGTCTACCATGAGGAGGGCATGTAGAGCCTTCATAATTCCCTGGGGTTGGCCTGAATGATCACCCGTAGGATTTTGGTCTAGAGCCGGACTCCTCAGACCTATTGTCAAACTACAAACAAACAAAAACAAAGATACCTGTTAGAGCCAAAAATAATAATTATTTTATAAGCTGGGGAACAAATTTTATTACCTTGGAAAAACTTGCCAAAATATCATAAGACCTGGTATTTTAAATTTTAGAATTTGACTTCTAACTCAAATAGGAAAAGAATGATCATCCTAGGAGAGGTACTGTACTGACATAATGAGCGGGCGATGGGGTTTTTCCCTCTAAAAAAATCTGGTCATTAGAAAAATCTCTAATAATTTGGAAAAGTGGTTGGAAATAAGGACAACTAGAAAATATACAAATAATAAATAGCAATACATTAATAAATATAATGAGAGGAAAACAAAAGCCTAGGTCTTAACGTAGAACCAAAGGCTCTTATACCTAAGAATGAATTTAAAGTTAACAAGCACAGAAATGGTCGAAAGCATCAATAGGCTCTTTATGAAGAAACCTATAGAATTTCACCAAGAAACTTTCAATAGAAAGAATCAATATTGTGAGGATGTCAGGTATCACAAAGCTAATCTAAAAATGGAGTACAACCCATGCATTTCCCACTGAATGTTTTGAAAATGAGCCTGTTGAACTGAAGTTTCTCTGCAAGTCTATGTGGTGAAATAAAGCCAAAGAAGTGTTTAGGGTACAACATCCAACTGGAGAAAGTAACAGTCACGTATCGATGCAAACAGGATTTCATGGAAGACTAGATGGTTTGGAAATACACTATGTGATTGATGGGAGAACTGATCAGCAGAGGAAGAGCATTGTGTAGAAGGTTGACCAACAACTTAGAGTAAACAGCTGGGTCTTCAATAGTCGTAATTTGATTAAAAGATAAATGTGTAATCTATTACTGCCATTACATACAGATATTTATAATCCTGTGTAAGACAATAAACAGACAAAAATACTGAGATTTGAAAATAGAAATATTAAATATTTTACCATTATAAAAATATAATAAACAAAAAAAATAATAAAAATATTATTTTTTTAAAGAGCACAAGCAGGCAGAGCAGTAGGCAGAGGGAGAAGCAGGCTCCCCACTGAGCAGGGAGCCTGATGCGGGACTTTATCCCAGGACCCTGGGATCCTGACCTGAGCCAAAAGCAGGTAATCAACTGAGCTACCCAGGCGCCCCTACAGTCATATTATTTAACAAAGATAAAAGCCCTTTGGAAACAGCTCAGAGCTGAATCTCTCTCTGGGCATCATTCTTGGCTGGCGGATTCCATCCCGGTGTGGCCGACATCCAGTGGCTGGTCTGTTTGGGAGAACAAATGCCCAGTTCGCCTCTGCTGGGAGAAACTTGGAGAGACGCTTTCAGCTCCAGGCTCCTGGTGCGATTAGCTTAGGTCCTGTTGTGGCTGCTTCATTCACTGTTTCTTCTTCCTCTGCCCAGTTGGGCCCTACCTGCCCTTTCAGAGCACACAGGACGTTAGTTTCTAAAGGTTGCCAGAAAGAAGCACCACACAGCGGGGGGGCCTTAAAACAGTCATTTCTTCTCTCCATCCTGGCGGCTAGAAATCCAAAACTCAAGTTGTCAGTGGGGGCAAGCACTCTGAAGGCTCCAGGGGAGGATCCGTGCCTTGCCTTCCTTCTAGGTTCTGGTATTGCTCTCAACCCTTGATATTCCTTGGTTTGCGGGTCTCTCTTCACTGTACGGGTGTCGGTGGTCACATGGCGTCCCTGTGGGTCTTCACAGCATCTTTCTCTCTGTCAGCCTCTTTGTCCCTCTTCCTTACACGGACACCATCTTATTGGATTAGGGCCCTGCCTAATGACCTGAACTTGTTTACGTCTTCAAAGACCCTATTTGCAGATAAAGTCATATTCCCAGATAGAAGAGGTTAGGACTTCAACATATCTTTTTTGGGGCGGGGGGACACCGTTCCACCCACAGCACTCTCCAGTAAGTGTCCTATGTGTAAATCCGGCCTCTGAGTTGTTGCCTTTCCTCCGTGCTGCACAGATGAAGGTCCTTCTTTCCTGATAATTTTCTGTAAATTCCTAAGGGGAAAATAAGATGTTAAGAGAAGCATAAATTTAAACCTGTAACAAGGTCCTTATTTTTTGAGTCCCTTTAAAAATTCCTTCTCATTTAGACTGTGGAATGTGGTTATTTGGAGAGAGAGCCCATCGATGCACGGATAAAACGGTCACTTCTCAGGATACTATTTCAAGAACGTGCTCTTTGACTTCCCAACCTTTCAGAATACTTAGGCGATGAATCTGCGGGCACACTTTCTACTCCGCTTCTGATAGTCTTGCGTTTGGAGAGCTGCGGAAAGAATTACACGAACGAGCCCCGGTCCTCCTAACTGCCCGCTGTCATTCTGAGCCGGACGGAGTAACATACATGCGTCGTTACCTCTTGTGGTTTTCCTGCCCGTCGCCCTCCCGAGAACTGCCGCGTGGCGGGGGGACTCGGGATGGCGCTCCCGGGCGTCTGGCCGGCCACGGTCGCCGCGGAAACAGCCCGATGGCTTGACTGCCCGAGGTGCTTCCTCCGTCTGCTTGGATGCCCGTTTTCTGAGGTTTCCCTAAAACCGAAGAAACAGGAGAGGAGCAGGGCTGTACAAAAGCAAAGGGGGAATCTGCAAAATCCTTGCCTTGAGCGTTCGCACTAGTGTTTGACAGTGTGAAGTCTCTGCTCTGGCCGCCGGCTCTGGGCCCTGCTGCCACCACACCCTCTAGCTGTGACTCTGAGAGGGGCCTACGGGCTACCGCACTCCAGACGCAGGACGAGGTTTGAGAATCTCACTGCACCCAAACGCGTGAAGTCTGAAGAGAGGGGAGCCCGGGTCCCGTGGCGTTCATCACCTTTTGCAAGGAGAGGCCGGTTGAACTTTTCTCATTAAACCTTTTTCGTTTCTTTCTGAGCCTGTTAGGAGTGTTTACAGCGGATTGCGCGCCTATCGTGCGCCCGATGTCCTGTCCCGGCCAGGGTGCCCCGGGGGTGCCCCGTTGCTCGCACGCACAAATCTGGCGGTGGTTCAGCTGCCCTGTGGCTGGCTTCCCGGAACGTGAAAGAGTTATCCGCTGTTCCAGTACACTTAGTTTCTTAGCCCTCCGTGCCTGCGATGACTTGATAGCCAGTCCCGCACTTTCTTAGTATCAGATTTAAACAGAAAACCTTTAAGCAGACTCTTAAAATTCCATCACTGTTGATAGACTCTGTCCAAATCCTTCTTTGTTTTCCGTAGCTTTTAAGTATTTATACACGAAGCCTCTAACAGACCGCGGTCCAGGCCGGAGTATGCCGTCCTGGGGCTGGGAGTCTCGGAGAAGAGGCCGGGATCAAACCAGCCGTGTTGCTGGGGGGCTGTTGCAAGGAAGGTATTGAGGGGATGGTGGTGGATGCGATCACAGAGATGGCTTTGGCTCTGTGAGAAGTGGAAAGATGGGAGAAATACAGGAATTCTGGTGGATAGCCCTGGGAGAAAGGAGCTGGGGAAAGGTGGAAAGTAGTTCAAGGAGTGGCTGGCGGGTCTCCTCTTGGGCGTCCTGGGGCTTTGGTGCGCCATTTACCGGGAGGGAAGCAGGAACCGAGGGCAGCGTGCTGTGCTGTGTGCTTCTGGGGCGTAGACGGGAGGTCGTGAGCCTGGTTCAAATCTGTCACCTGAGAACATGACGTCACGGCATAGGTGTGTGGCTTAGAATGGTAATCCTGAAACCTGGGGAGGCTGCATCAGTAACCATAGCAACCAGACACATTCTCAGGGCATGTTTACACTTTTTTCCTTCTTTTAGATTTTATTTGAGAGAGCGGGAGCACACACAACTCGGGGGAGGGATGACCAGACTCCCTGCAGGGAGCCCGACATGGGTTTCAATCCCAGGACCCCGAGATCATGACCTGAGCTGATGGCAGATGCTGAACTGACTGAGCCACCCAGGCGCCCTGTATGCGCCTTCTAAGTGATGCTCTTCAGAAATTTTCCTCAGGCTTACCCACCAGCCTTGTTTGAGAAGAGTGAGGGCAATCTCCCGTGGAGGGGGAGAGAGCCTCTCATGGAAGCATTGTGACTTTAGTTTTTTCTCTATGTCGATATACTTTTCTGTCAAATATAACATAATCCATAGATGTGGAACATAATTTTTCTCATGAGACAGTTGCCTGTGAGACATTTAAGAACGGAGGTTAATTAGGTAGTTGGATGTACTGATTCGGACTTAGAAGGTTTATTTGCGCTGGAGTAGCAATCCCCTGAAGAAACGGGAGTCACGTCAGAAATACATGGTAACTAATACGTTGCTGCATGTTCTACAGGCTTTTACAGATAGGACACCCTTGTCGAGACACCCAAAGAGACGGTGCTGTCATCTCTGTCATATCATCTTATCATCTATGTTTTATGGTTGAGGCAGAGAAGCGAAATAATTTTTTTAAAAAGATTTTATTTCTTGGACAGAGAGAGAGAGAGAAAGAGAGAGAGATGATCACAAGCAGGGGACGTGGCAGAGGGAGAGGGAGATACAGGGCTCCCTGCTCAGCCAGGGTGCAGGGCTAGATCCCAGGGCTCTGGGATCATGACCAGGGTTGAAGGCAGCTGCTCAGCTGACTGAACCACCCAGGCTCCTGTAAATGACTTTTTAAAAAATTTTTTTAAAGATTTTATTTATTTGACAGACAGAGATCACAAGTAGGCAGAGAGGCAGGCAGAGAGAGAGAGGGAAGCAGGCTCCCTGCTGAGCAGAGAGCCCGATGTGGGGCTCGATCCCAGAATCCTGAAATCATGACCTGAGCTGAAGACAGAGGCTTAACCCACTGAGCCACCCAGGTTCCCCCCAAAATATTTTTTTAAAGGTGCATAGGAAGTGTTGGAACTGGGATTATGAACACAGGCTTCCTATAAAATCCAAGCTCTTAATGATAGGGCTATGATGGGGAAGGAAAATGTGAAGACTGAACCAAGTGAAGTTCTAGGAAGACGACCCCCCCGCCCCCAGTGCCCCGAGGCACTCCAACCTGTGCAGCACAGCAGCAGTCCTAAACCATCACAACATCCGACTTCTCTAAGTGACCTAAGAAAATTCTCTCTTTGTCCAATTTGTCAGAGATTAGAAACCACTGGGCCAGAATCTTTGCGCTGGCCGCTATCTGGGCAGAGTCTGTGCTCTGACTCTTCCCTTCCAGTCAAGCTCCTTGAAATGAAAAGAAAAAAGAAAAAGGGTGATACCTGGGGAGAAGAAAACCACCCAAATGAGAACAAGCGAAAGCTATTTTAGAATTTCCTAAAGCAAGGGAGTTCATCATCATCGCTTGTGTTTGGCAGAGACTCAAGGTAGGCAAGGGAACAGGGAACTCTGTATTGAAAAATTAAAAGAGAAGGTTCCAGGGCTGTGCTGACTGGAAGCTGTTGACATGGGGAGGGAGTATGTGGGCGAAGTAGAAGCTGGTGGCTCACGTGACTGGTTAGGGGGACAATATTCACCTTTCTTGGTTTGGTTCTAAATTGGAAGTGAGGGCAAAAATTAGGGAAGCCGGGAACTGTGAAAAGAGCCAAGATGCCCTTCCACAGACGAATGGATAAGGAAGATGTGGTCCATATACACTATGGAGTACTATGCCTCCATCAAAAAAATACCCAGCTTTTGTAGCAACATGGACGGGACTGGAGGAGATTATGCTGAGTGAAGTAAGTCAAGCAGAGAGAGTCAATCATCCTATGGTTTCACTTATCTGTGGAGCATAACAAATAACACGGAGGACATGGGGAGATGGAGAGGAGAAGGGAGTTGGGGGAAATTGGAAGGAGAGGTGAACCATGAGAGACTACGGACTCTGAGAAACAAACTGAGGGTTTTGGAGGCGAGGGGGGTGGGGGGATGGGTGAGCCTGGCGTGGGTATTAAGGAGGCACGTATTGCATAGAGCACTGGGTGTGGTGCATAAACAATGAATCTTGGAACACTGAAAAAATAAAATAAAATTAAAAAAAATTAGGGAAGCCGGCAGTTACGGGTGAAGTCATGGCTGTGTGAGGGCCTGTTGCTGGAGAGGGCGTGGGTCAGAGCTCTGCTGTCCACTGAGGGTGTGGCCCACGTCGGACTGTATACCGAGTCTCCTCCCTGCTGTTCTCCCATTCGTAAAACTTTCCTTCAGTGATAGCACAGAAAAAAAGGGCTCATTTCTGATCCTTTTTTCATGTTCTCACATGGGGGGTTACTCTGTCTGCCTATTTATTTGATCTGGCCATTCACCAAATGGTTTCTTGTGATTCAGATCCCGGCTTTTTTTTTTTTTTTTTTAAGATTTTATTTATTTGACAGAGACACAGTAGGAGAGTGAACACAGACAGGGGGAGTGGGAGACAAGCAAGCTCCCTGCTGAGCCCGATGTGTGACTCTATCCCAGGACCCTGGGATCATGACCTGAGCTGAAGGCAGAGGCTTTAACCCACTGAGCCACCCAGGCACCACAAGAACCCCATTTTCTTTATCCTCTCCAATCCTTTATCAAATTCTCTATTCTAGCTAGAATGAACCACAGAGTTTCAGCTCACTTGGAGCATCTTTTCTCCTCATTTCTGTGGAGCTAACCTTTTTTTCTTTTACCTCAGCTTAAATATCACTTCTACCAGAAAGTTTTCTGGGGACCCTCAAAAAGTCTAGGTGTTTCCAGAGTCCCCCCTGTTGCGACACTCTTAAAAATATTTTAATCACAGTGTGGTTGTGGGGGGTGGTCACCTGTATGGGGCCTGGCCAAACAGCCAGCCAATAGATGTTTACTGGAATAATGAGTCTGAGTCAAAACAGAAAGTGAGAAAGCAGAGCCAGAGGTTCCCTGAGAATCCTGTGTGAGCCCCAGAAAGGTGGGGGCAGGTGCCTCTTCATGGAAAGCTTTTTTTTCTGTAAGCTTGTAAATTCATCCAATGAGACTGTGAACCAGACATTTAAATCTTTGCAGTGGGAAACCGTGGCTCTTATACTTTTTGAAACGTGGAAGCAAATCAGAGTGCAGATGAATGATGTGCCCTGAGGCCGTGTTGCGAATCAAGGCGAGTGGAGAGGGCTTTAGGCTTCCTCAAGCCTTCCCTCCACGGGAACCTGCTCAAATGAGAGGCCCACAGTGACTACTCACTCACCAGACTCATTCATAGCACACATGAAAGACCAAGAAAATATCTTTGTGGACGGTAAACAGTGCTTGTCTTCCATCTTAAAAGTTCATTAGAAACTGAAAAATCTGTTATCTGGAAAGAAAACTAAATACTTGCCCAGCCTCATGAACATCCTAGGATTTATTTTCCGTTCCCTTCAGGAAAACATAAATTATTTCAATTCTCTGTTATGAGTCACTCTTGTCAAATTATTTTTACAATTTATTTTGTTTATAGATTAAAAAAAATCATGTAGTAAGAGCACAATGAACAAATTGCCCTTCGTCCTCCAGGAACTTAATTATATGAAGACTTTTTACTTACAGGAGAAGAAAGAAACCGGAGTACGAATTCCCATTTGAGGTGGGTTTAACGGAGGAATCTGGTTGAGCTCCTAGGCACCGCTGTGTAGTAATTAGGTGTGTGAGATGAAGAAGGGGATTACACATGCTATGGCAACACTTGCTAGAAAAGCTTTGAAATGTGCTTGCTTTTCAGCTTCCCGCCTGCTCTGGCTGGGTGTGGACTTTCCTGCTTCCCAGTAGAGCACGGCCCTGGCCCTTAGGGCGGCTGGAAACGGGCCTCCACATCCTGTCTGCAGAGCGGATCCCTGGATCGGTCCTTCCTCTGCACTGCCCCATTATTTCAGAGTCCTGGGAACGTCCTGATTTTTTTTCTTTCTTTCCTTTCCAATATCCTAGTCTTTCCTGTCTCCCCGGTGTGAGGGCTGTAGCTATCTCTTCATTTCCAGGACTTGTGTGTTTCTGAGCTGGTAACTGTAGCTGTGGGATGACCCAGTTTTACTGCCAACTCCATCCTGCGGGCTGACCTTTGCTTGTTAGTCTCTGATTTCTGATTCCAAAGCCCTGGAGTGGCGCTGCCCATCCGTGTCTGCATTGTCACCTCTGCCATTTGACCACCCTTCACCGAGGTGTTTTTCCCTCCACCTTTCTAACTCTGTGTGGCTTGGCTCCTTGCCCAGGCATGGCGATACGCAAATGCCTTGTCAGAAAGCACGATCTGTAAAGATTCTCCTGGAAGGAGAAGTTTGGAAACCTTGAGGTTTGAGTTAACAATATATATACATTTTTTACTTGCTTCTGTTTTCCTCTCATTTATCTCTTCTAGTTTTTCTATTAGAAGGTGTTTATCCATTGTATTTTTTTTCTTTTAAACATTGTCAAATATATTCAGAAATGCCTTGAGGAGGCTTTGATGGTTGGATTACTGTGATTTATACATGATTGCCTGACTGTCAGAAGGCAAAACATGCAGTTTATTTTGTAATAACATTCCTAAAATATCTGGTGTACTTGAGCGACAGTAAAACATTGATTTCTGAGGTCTTCTGAAAACATTCCTCCTGAAATATTTTGTAAGATTGAACACAGACCATCTTGAATTAAAAAAAAACCCTGTGCATACTCAAGACATATTATCATTTTTTTAATGCTTTCATTATTGCCTTGAGAAAAGTAGGACATAAAGTTAAATAGAAATATTCTAATATCAGGAAGAGTGGAAATTGTTGAATAGAAGATGACTACTTCAGTAGATATTTTTAGCAAGGGAAAATAATAAATAGGGGATGTTTTTTACCTAAGCAAAATAATTAAAAATTTTTCCCTGAAGGTTGGCTTTGCCTCTTGACATGTCTTAGTCGACAGATATTTTCTTTTTCTGTGTTGAGTAATGAACACAGACATATTTAAACACAAGTATGGCTACTTTAACATGAGAAGTTGAGTTAATTACAAATGGATAGATATATTGGAGTCATACTTAATGGCTCTGAGCAGAAAGCAAAAGTGTATGTTAAACTTGAGTGAAAAACCTCTTATGATGACAAGGAGAAAGTGTAAAGAATTGAGGAAAACTATTTGGTTCAGGTATGTGATGTGACAGATAAATACTTTGCCCTTGCAATTATACAAGGTACACAGGGAAGGTAAATACTGATCATCATCTACTTAGGCTGTGATTCCTATAAAAATAAAAAGTAGGCATAATTTTTCTATTGGGGTAAAATTCTAGTTCATACTTAAATGTTCAGATATGAAAATTCCTACTTTCCAACTTGGGAATGAATCATTTTTCACCCTAGCCCAAAGCTAGAATTCTAGAGTAACACCTATTAATGAAATTCATGAACCAGCTGAGTCCATGGTCCAGCTCCATTGGCAACAAATGTGGCACACACTGAGATGCTAAACAGTTTCCCATCCTTAAAGTTTCCAAGAGAAAAAAAGGCAAAGTGGAGGGGCAAAATACTGCCCATCTAGTTTTTGGGGAAAAAAATGAATTGGTTACTGTTTATTTATAGTAAACTTCATTTTTTTAAGAACAGATTTACAGAAAAACAGGAAACACAGTGTCTAGTGTTCCCATGTACCCCCACATGCAGGGTTCCCTGTTAACATCTTAGTATGGTACGCTTGTTGTACCGAATGAACCAGTATTCAAGTCCATACTCTATGCAGATGTTCTTAGTTTTATCCAGTATTTCACTTTGGTGTGATCCCCTCCAGGATCTCACAGCACATGTTGGCAGGCCTCATTTGCTCATCTTGGCTGTGATGGTTCCTTCCGACTTTCCTCGTTTTATGACCTGGACAGTTTTCTGGAGTGGTGGTTAGGTAACACAGTAGAATGCTCTTCTTAAGGGATCTGTGTTCTCCCACTCACAGTGGGGTTACCAGTTTTGGGGAGGAAGACCAGAGGTAAAATACCATTTTCATGACTTCACATCAAGGGTACATATTATCAACATGGTTTATCACTGTTTACCTTGATCGCCTGGCTGAGGTCACTGGGTTTCTCCACTATAAGGTGACCTTTTTCCTTCTCACTGTGTCCCTCTTATGCATGTTGGCCCCTTTGGAAGGAAGTCATTAAGCACGGGTCACACATAAATGGGCAGTTAGGCTTCACCTTTCTTGAGGGTGCGGGATCTGTGTAAGTTATCTGTGGTTCTTCTACAAGGGACGACTTTCTCTGCTCCCCCATTTACTTAGTCCTTTATTTGCATCAGCATTGCCGATTCTTGGATATTATTTATACTTCGGGTTATACTCCAATACTAGTTTATTCATTTTCTTCTTCAATTTAATCCAGCTTTGGCCATTTGGGGCTCCTTTAGTTGGTTCTTGAGTCCCTCTGACATAACCCTCCTCAGTGTCAGGTTTCATTTATTTCCGAGCGTGTCTGCAGCTCTCAGCTCTGTGCTCACCCTGCGTATTTGCCACTGCAGTTGGGAACCAGCCATTTCTCCAAATACATTGATCTCTCTAGGTCGGTAGGTAGATACGGGATGATTTGACACTAAAGTCTGCATACTAGATGTGCTTGTTACTGCTACATTGCATTTTTTTTTCAGGGCCTTTCAGCTGATGAAACACAAAAATATAGATGTTTAGTAACCCATGGATATGTATGTGTACCTATCCATAAATGTGTTTTCTGCCCCAGACCTGGAGCCATTTCTCCATGAAGCATGTTCTTTGTTTTTGGAGAATGGTATTAGAAATCGAGTGCTGAGTGCTTGATGTGCTCGCTGCTACTGGGGTGTCATTGCTTGTATTCCCTCATCTGAGAGAATAAGGAACTAGGTATGTGTATATACGAACCCCTTGTATCTGTACCTTCCTAGAAAGATTCCTGTATGTAAGTGTATCTGTGTTAAGCTAAACATAGGTTTGTGTGGTCTTCACCTCCTCTGTCTTACCATGGGGAGTGTTCTAACCCCCGCCCTTGGTCTGTCTAACCTCCCATTCCTACAGAGACAGACCGGCAGCTCATTGGCTTCTTCCCATTTAGAGTTCTGTCCCAGTACAGGTACCGGACTATCGGATCTGTGAACCAGCACCCCCTTGGAAAGTTGAGCTGGAATACAGTACTCACATGTAGCTCCTTTTGCCTCCAGTGTTTCTGACACCACTCATTTCCACTTGCTTCGCTCACATCTCTACCCCTGCCCTTTCAGTGAAGTTGTTGCTCACGTTTGTAATACAATTAGTTCTCTTGTCAGTCTGTATTATGCCCTGGGATCCTTCCACCTCGTGAAAAATGTTTTTTTTTTTCTAAAAATTTGCCTTGAGTAAGATTCATTTTTTGTAAAGTTCCATCAGTTTTGGCAAATACCTGATGTATATTCATCACTGTGTTCTACAGAAGAGCTTCATGACCCTAAACATCTTCTGTGTTTCTTCCAGTCACCCTTCTCCTTTCCAAACTCCTGGGAATCCTGGATCTTTTTACTGTCTGCTAGTTTTGGCTTTTCCAAAATGTCCTACAATTGGAATGATATAGGACATAATCTTTTAAGACTAGATCTTTCACTTGGAAATACACATTTAAGGTTCATGCAATTTTTTATGGCTTGATAGTGTGTTTCTCTTTGGTGATGAACAATATTCCATTGTATGGATGTATTTACCTTTGTAAAAACACCTTGGCTGCCTCCAGGTTTTTGGTGTTCAGGCTTGTTTTGTTTTGGTAGATCCAAATTGTAAAATTGTTTGGCTAAGTACCTAGGAAATACCTAGGAGCAACCAATATTGGACCTTTGGTTTTGTGGGGGGGTTGTGTGTGTGTCTGCACGTGCATGCATGTACATTTGAAGAAACCTGCCAAACTACTATACCCCCCACCCCCGTAAGAAAAACACAGTATCACTCAAATTCTGCTGTTCCAGTGATTTAATTGGATCAAGACCTGATACTCTAGCCATTGCTAGGAAATGGGAAATAACTATAACCTGATAAATGGACTTGTAGTCTAATGATATAGGTATATAAGGAAGCTTAACTTCTTACTAAATTCATCTAAAGATTTTTAACCTATTTCCTTTAAAAGTACCAATTCCAATTTGGTACTACTAGCTCTGAGACATTGGCAAATTACTTCACCTCTTTGATCCCCGCTTTCTCACTTAGAAAATGGAAATGCTGGTGTCTTGTGAAGACTAGCGATAAAGAGGCTAGCATAAAATAAATTGTATTATGTTATAAAATGGTAGTAGTTATTAATGTTACTGAAATTTACTAGGCATGTATCATATATATTATGAAGCCCATGATTTAATGGATGAAGCAAATAGAAAAACATAATGAAAATAGGATGATGAAAATGAACTCACAAAGTTCAGGCAAGACTTTTCGGTCAGCCAAACTTCAGGGAGTGGGCATGAGGTTACCAGTGACCAGGAACATTAAGAATGAAAAAAATATTCCATATCACTTGTCATCAGGGAAATACAAATTAAAATCAAAAGCAATAATACCTTACACCAGTTTGAATGGCTAAAATTAAGGCAGGGGACCACAAATGTTGGTGAGGATTTGGAGAAAGGGGAACCCTCTTACACTGTTGGTGGGAATGTAGGCTGGTGCAGCCACTCTGGAAAACAGTACGGAGGTTCCTCAAGCAGTTAAAAATAGAGCTACCCTATAAGCTGGCAATTGCACTACTGGGTATTTACTCCAAAGATACAGATAGTATTTTGTAGTGAAAAGAAGGGGCACATGCACCCCAATGTTCACAGCAGCAGTGTCCACAATAGCTGGACTGGAAGGACCCGAGATGTTCTTCAAGAGAACGGATAAAGATGTGTTTCATCTGTACAATGGAATATTACTCAGCCATCAGAAAAGATGAATAACTACAACTCACATTGCCATGGATAGAACTGGAGGGAATTATACTAAGTGAAATAAGTTAGAGAAGGAAAATTATCCTATGATTTTACTCACATGTGGAATGTAGGGAATGGCATGGAGGATCCTGGGAGGAAGGGTAGGAAAATCAAATGGGAAGAAGTCAGAGGGAGACAAGCCATGAGGGACTCTTGACTCCGGGAAACAAACTGAGGGTTGAGGATAGGGAGGTATGTAAGGGGATGGGGTAACTGGGCATTAAGGAGGCCAAGTAATGTGATGAGCACTGGGTGTTATACAATTGTGCAATTGACGAATTACTGGACACTACATCATGAACTAATGATGTACTATATGTTGGCTAATTGAATTTGAGTTAAAAAAAAATTTGGGTAGACACAGCATAAGAAGGTGTTTGAAAAGGTTTGGGCTTAAGCACCAAATAAATGGGAAATGAAATAAAACTATGCAAAGAAGGAGAAGGGAGTTGAGGGAAATTGGGGGGGAGATGAACCATGAGAGACTATGGACTCTGAAAAACAACCTGAGGGTTTTGAAGGGGCAGGGGGTGGGAGGTTGGGGGAGCCAGGTG
>PISX010017060.1:0-44469 GCA_004024625.1 Mellivora capensis
CTTTCATTCAGCTTTCTTGTCCCCAAACTACAGGTAAGTAAAACTACTCTTATCTATCAGAAAAGCAGGGGAATCATCACTGTCTCAGGGAAGGTGAAGGGTGCTGCTGCATCAAGTCCACCAGGGACCCCTTCCTCACGTAGCCCTACACCTGGGGTCTTTGCCAGAGGTTGGGGTGGGAGGGAGTTCCTGAAGGGTGGCTGGGGCTTGGAGGGCAGGACAAATGACCATGGTAATCTCCACCAGGCCCACATGGTCAAGACCACTGGCCAGCCTCTTACCCTGAATGTGGACGCAATGCCCAATCCCCCATCAATATCCAGACAGACAGTGTGACTTTCGATCCTGAGTTACGTCCCCTGCAGCCCCATGGATATGACCAGCCTAGCACTGAGCCTTTGGATCTGCACAATAATGGCCACACAGGTAAAAAGCCCAGGCTCCACGGAGGGATAAACTCAGTTCCAACTTAAGAGTCAGGGAAAAGAAGCATTTGCCTAACTTCTAAATTCTCAGAAGGCTTCATCTACAAATCTGGAGGTACGAAAGCCAAAGGTGTGGAGTGAATGTCTACAATCAGGGTGGATTTAGCATCATAACATCAACTTGATCCTCACTGAGAAAGGGAGAGATATGCTAGGAAAGCCACGGTGGGAAGGACTGGGTGCCCCTGGAGAACGGAGGTAGAAAAGGCTGGCCCTTAGTCTCCCAAGGAACAGTGTCATCAGAGGGGTAGGAATGTCTCCACACTCCTCCACCAACCCTAGCTTGCTCTCTTGTCATCACAGTGCAACTCTCTCTGCCCTCTACCATGTATCTGGAGGGACTTCCCCGAAAATATGTAGCCGCCCAGCTCCACCTGCACTGGGGCAAGACAGGATCACTGGGCGGATCAGAGCACCAGATCAACAGTGAAGCCACAGCTGCTGAGGTACCAGGGAGCAAAGCGTGGACTAGGACATAGCGACGGGCATGGTTGGTGCCAGGGAAAGGAAGAATCTGGAAACTGGGGAAAGTCACACTTGGAGAATAAGGCCAACCTTCATGGGACAGGTTTAGGGCACTCTGGAGGTGGTGGTGGTGGCTAGGGTCAAAGCCTTTGGGAAGGGGTAATGGAGAAACATTAAGTGATTTAATTCCCTCTCCCCTCCCTCAGCTCCACATTGTACATTATGATTCTGATTCCTATGACAGCTTGAGTGAGGCTGCTCCGAAGCCCCAGGGCCTGGCTGTCTTGGGCATCCTCATTGAGGTCAGTGGCCCCCCAGACCCTCCCAGGTTTCTCTCCAATCTCTCTACACCCTTCAGTCCTATTCTCCCCATGTCTATTGCTGCTCTCCCTGCCTAGGCTAGTCAGCAACCCACTCTGTCAATTTATTCTATATGTGAACATCATACTTCAAATGGAGACTCATTCCAAACTCTCCCTTTCCAGGTGGGTGAGACCAAGAATCCAGTTTATGAACACATTCTGAGTCACTTGCATGAAATTAGGCATAAAGGTGAGCCTGTGAGATTGGACCTCAGGGGTACTTGCCCAAAAAGGCCTATGAGGCCTAGGATGACAATGAGTTAGGGGCCGGGGGTTTTGCTTCTGGGAGCTCTATCTAGGTAAACTGGGGTACAGTGAGGGGAAGAGGAGTCCTAGTCTGTTCTCCTCCAGATCAGAAGACTTCTGTGCCTCCCTTCAACGTGGGAGAGCTGCTCCCCCCACGGAGGGACCAGTTCTTTCGCTACAACGGCTCGCTCACCACACCCCCCTGCTATCAGAGTGTGTTGTGGACAGTCTTCAATAGAAGGGCTCAGATTTCGGTGGAACAGGTGAGTCGTGGAGAGGTGAGGCAGCAGGGACATAACCTCAGACCCTTTCCCGCTCCACAAAGTGACAATTCTCCCCTCAACCCACCCTTCTACTCCTCAGCTGAAACAGCTTCAGGAGACGTTGTTTTCCACAGAAGAGGAGCCCTATAAGCTCCTGGTACAGAACTACCGAGCCCCCCAGCCTCTCAATCAGCGAACAGTCTCTGCTTCTTTCATCCAAGGTGACTGCACCGGGCTTGGAAAAGGAGATGGGAAGTTGGGGGGCACGGCAACAGGAACTAGGGACCCCCTGGGAAGAAAAGAAAGGCTGGGAGGGGAAGGGGTTTCTAGGACTTGCTTGGACTAGGACTACCACCAGTCCCTTGAGTGCCAAGTGATGATCTCCCCCAGCATGGAGACATAGTGTGCTGCTCCCAGCTGGAATGGGGAGCTCAAGTCCCACTGACCCGCGTCTTCTTCCCTTACAGTGCAATCCTCCTATACTACAGGTAAGACACCCTGAACCAGGTGGGGGCGGGGGGTGGGGGGGCACACCACAGTGATCGAGGCAAAGTCTCAGTATCTTTGTCACTCTTAGGATGACACCTTCCGTGTTTGTCTCTCCCAGGCGAAATGCTGAGTCTAGGAGTGGGAATCTTGGTTGGCTGTCTTTGCCTTCTACTGGCTGTTTATTTCATCGCTAGGAAGATCCGGTGAGGTCCTACTTTTCATTCCTTCGGTCCTTTCTTTTCTACTGAAAAGCACTCTATTCTATCTGTAATCTGTTTCACCTAGGACACTAGTAATTTCCATGAACCATTCCCCCTTCCAGGAAGAAGAGGCTGGGAAACCGGAAAAGCGTGGTCTTCACCTCAGCACCAGCCACAGAGGCCTAGATCCAACCCCCCCGCCCCCCGCCCCGTTGCCGACATCATGGATGCCTTCCCCTTGTGCCAATGGAGAGCTTCTAAAATGAGGTGCAGGGACTGGTTAGAAAATACTGTAAGAGTAGTGGGCAGAGACACCTCCTTCCTCCGGACAGCCCTCTCTGTAGAAGCACGGACAGGCTCTGGTTCGTGGACTAAGACCAGAGCCTTCGACCTCTCGAAATGTACAGATCAGGACAACCCTGTATTGACAATGCAGATGGCAAACTGTGTTTAGCTGTGGAGGAAGTTGGGGATGTACCTCCCAAAGTCCTCCACCCCCTTACCTTTATGTCTTTTTCCCTAGATATAGGGCAGGACCTCCCCTTAGGAAAAAGAGTTGTTGCTGTTGGGGTTATATTTTTTTTTTTTTGCTCAATATATCTGGAAATGAAAGTTTCTAATCCCACCTCTGGTCTTCCTTTGGTGCTCTTGAGAGTGGAGGAGTTCCTTAATCCCTCAGGTGGCAGAGGGTGGCAAAGGACAGGGGAAAAGTATAGGTAAATAACTCTTTTTATCCCAGTCCTGCAAGGGGAGATCCGCCTCTGGAAAATACTTAACCCAAAGTTCCTGACATGTGAGAGCGCCAGCCCAGATTTCTGTCCTCATACCAAAGCTATGCTGGAGGGAATCAAAGGTTGCCAGATAAGGAAGGAGGTTGGAAAAGAGATGTGGGAGGGCAGAGGTCTCGATTAACATGTTATCCCCTCCCTTAAAAGCCAAGTTCCCCCACAATTATAAAGTCCTTTTTATTAGTCAAAATCACAATCACCTTGATTAAAAGGATGCAATATGCCATCCTCAGCAGAAAATGGTACAGTTTATAGAAAACCTTCCCAACCCCCCCCTCCCGTCCCCCAATTAAAAACTAGAAAAAAATCTGCCCTCCTTCCCTGTGATGTCATGGTAGTCTGACTTCTCCAGTGGCATTGCAGCGCTGGAGTGGGCCAGCTCACCGCAGCACCCTCCACTTCACCTTGGGGAGGGGAGGGATGCTGGTGGTCAAGGAGGTTAAAACATTAGTTCCAGTAATACCAGTTTCCCCAAACATGCACTTCCTTCCTTTCCCCCAAGGCCTGGGACAAAGGGGAAGGGTGGATAGATATAAGCCCCACCATGAGGAGCAATTTGGGGAGGAAAAATATAGTTCAAGGAGGTTAGAAAAATTCTAACACACCTCTTCCCTCCCCCACTCAAAAAAAAAAAAAAAAGAAAGAAAGAAAAGAAAAGAAAAGAAAAAGGCAGTTTGGGGTCTTTATCACACCAAAAATGGTTCCCCTCAGACCTGAGAAAAAGACCAAGACGCCCAGTCTGGGGAGGAGGTACTGGGAAACTGAGAGCTCGTCTATCCTTGAGCTTTCATTAATTTCATCTCCACAGCAACGGCTAAGCTAGGTCCCTTTTCTTGGCAACCTGCACTGTCCAGGACTGGAGATGGAGAAATACAGGGCGAGGAGATCAGGAGGGCACCCCAGGTCTAGGGGTCCCCCCCACGTTCCCTCAGTCCTCGGGTGGAATGCGCAGGGCAGAATACACCATCACCCGACTGTCCTCCTGCCGGCGGCCTGCAGAGGGGAAGGGGGGTGAGTCTTGCGCAGGGCGAGAGCAGAGCACTGACACATGGGGAGTCCTGGACAACGAGGGGGGTCCCCAAATGGTGGGGATAAGTACTGATTCAAACCCACCAGTCACTGACTGGCTGAACCCAGGCTGCTCCTGGTGAAGCCTAGAGACTAAAGGTGACGAGTGGACAAAGCAAAACCCTGAAGGTGGTGGGATGGACCGACGAGGAGACAGAGAATGGTGGGCAATGGACCCGGGCTAGGGCTGGGCTCAGTCATGGGCAGTGGGAAGGCAGGTGGGATCTGTCAGGCGATCAGTCCAGGTAGTCAGTCCTTACACGAGAGGCTGCGCTGGATACTTCGGAGAGAACCTCCAGCTGTGATGAAGGCCCAAAGCCCCATGGAAACAGTGACTGCATAGATGGGCAGCAGGCTAGCCTCATACCAGGGGTTCAGGAATGTCTAGGGATAGGGTAAGAGTAGAAAAGAAGTTAGTTTCTCCCTCTGCCTAATCCGCACATTCTCTTCCTGCCTTTGACCCAAACGTCCCCCCACCCCAGCTGGCTCACTCAAACCCTCCTCACCCCCCACTCCTCCCCCATCCTTCCTTTCAGGGCACCAACATTTTGTGGTTTAAGAGGACTTTTGATTTTCAGCTACCCCAGAGGTTTCTGACCCTTCTGCTCCTCTCAGCCATTTGTATTACAGTCGGACTAACCCATTCAAGCTCCTCCCAGAGCATCCCCAGAGCAGGTTATATGACTGATGCTGAGGTGAGAGACTTCTTGACACTTACCTTTCTGCAGCCTCTCTAGGTACGTTTTAAAATGTTAAGAAGTGAGAATCTATCTCCCCTCCATCCCACTCACCATTAAAGTTTTTTCTCTCTAACTCAGCCCGGTATCCCCAACTCACCAGTCCGGATGTCAGTAGGTGACTCCCAACCACCAGGCCCAAAGCCCAGTACCGTCTCCTCTCACAGGCATCAAAGAACACAACTCCCCAAAAGGTATGGAGCAGGATAATGGCTGCTGTCAGAAAGGCTGCAGGGAGGGAGATGGGGATGAGCTACCTCCCTCATCTTCTCCCAGCCTCCTGAGATGTTGAGCCAAGGAGGTCTCCCAGCGAAGGCTAATAAATCAGATCAAGGCCAGGGATGGATAGGGCAGGAAGACAAGCCAGAAAGCAGACCTTACCTGAAGTCAGGAAGTAATAGGGTGAGTCTCCATGGATGCCAACCACACCTGGCCCAAGTGCATCAGCCAAAATATTGATAACAGAGAAGACACCACTGATGATACCGAAGGAAAGACCAGAAACTGGGGGGAAGGAGGGTCTCATCAATGTTATAGATCTCTATAACCTGATTACCAGTGATCCCGCCCCATTCCCAGTGGCAATTCCCCCACACCTACTCTCCCCATCAGACCATCTCTCCTTGGAAGTCAGGTATGAAGGAAAAGCAGCAGCCACTTAGAACACGTGGATGTTTTTTACTTCCCCGGGAGAGGAAGGGTGTCCAACTCCCTCCTCCAGTCCCTCTCCCTTGGCTCACCATAGGCCATCTGGCGGATGGAGATGGGTGATCTTCCGTCCTCACTCAGCGATGCTAAACCCTCATCTGCCTTCCTGGGATGGGGCGGGGTGGGGTGGGGTAGGGGAAATATGAGGAAGGGCAGGAATGCTCCTTTCCCTCTAACGTCCTCCCTTAGTGCCTCCTCTTCCAAACCCACCACCCAGCATTTTGCCCCACTTCTCATAGTGCAGTCCTCTGCCCTTCTCCCCTCCGAACTATCCCATCTTCTTACTTAAGCAGCTTGTAGTAGGCAAAGCGGAACACCTCCTGTAGAAGGACGGAGACCGCAGCACCAAAAATCAGGAGGCCATACTGGAGCCGGGAATCTGACCGGTCGGTCACATGGACCAAGATGAACCAGACCACAGAAGCCAAGAGCAAGGAGACCAGCCAGAAAAATGCCCTGAGGAAAGACAAGGGCAATCGGACAGGTCAGGGTAGGGAGAACCAGAGAAATCAAGGAGGGGAACCAATCAAGGCTGCAGCATGGAGAGTGGAAGTTAGACTTCCGGATGGTCAGGGAGACTGGGAGGATCGGTGTCTCCACCAAGGGAGTCATGTAGGGATCTGGACGCAGGGGAAGGGATAGAAATCTTATTAATGAGTCTTCAGAGCGATGAAAGCCAGAATGTACGCGCGCAGTAGCGAGAGGTATCCATTCCTGGATCCTCCCGTAGGCCGCCGGAGGTCAGCACACCCCCCTCACGAGTCTTGGCCTTGGGCCTCCTCTGACGTCGCCAGGAGTATAGGAGGAATCTGTGCGATCCCTGGAAGGCGGAAACCAACTGCGGGAAAGGGCAAATCATCTACACTCCTGACTCGACGCTTTCCAATCTTCACCTCCGACTTATCTCCCCCAACTCAGGCTCCCAAGCTTGCCCAGCCCCTTCCGGATCTCTCTCTCTCTCTCTCTCTCTCTGGCGCCCTCCCGCGTCTCGTCGACCCCCCTACTCACCCCGCGACCAGGATGATGACGCGAAGAGGGTCCCCAGCCACAGTGATCAAGAAAAGCGCAAAGGCCGGGCCGAAAGCGACGAAAGTGCATCCGAAAAACACTGCGGCCCCCATGGCTGGGCAGCTGGGGGCGGAGTGGAAAGCCTAGCCAAGAGGGGTGGATGGGGACAGGATGCCAGCTGGGGAGTCCGCTTGGGACGGCGGCGCGACCCCGTGAGGGGCGCGGTGCAATGTCACCCCCGGACCCCGGGGAAGGGGAGGGGGGACACCGAAACCCCAGATACAGGTCCGCGCGACTTCCTCTACGGAAGCCGAAGAGGGAACAAACCCCTACCGCAGCCCCATGGCCACCTCCCATCCAATCCCCACCCACCGAAGGCCAATGGAGACTCGGCGGGGGCGGAGCTTCGGGGGCGGGGCAGTACTACCTGCTGGGAGTTGTAGTCCTTCTGAGGACTTCGACAGGCGTTCTGGGAGTGGCTCGAGCCGGTCAAAGAAGGGAGTGGGTTGGGACTGGCCTGGGTTCTTGGGTCCCGACCGGCCTTGCCTGCGGCTTCCTTTCGTTATTGTGGAAGAGTGGTAGCAAGTCTACGTCTTCGTGAAGAGCTGCAGGGGTGGCGGGGCGTGGGGGGTGGGGGGAAGATCCTGTTGGAACCTAAAGGACAAATACAAAGAAGCACAGGATAGAGGGTGCAGGGAGATAGGGACGGGTATTGTTCTTACTTGAATGAGAGGAAATGGGCTAGAGCTACTGCCTAAGAGATGAAGGTTAGACTTAAAAGTAAGATTCTTTTAACAGGCTAGTATAGGAAACATGCAATTCAGTGAGTATATCGCTAATGAAGCCTTCATCTGTCATGACCAGTGAATCAGAAGAATAGGAGCCTGGGAAGCAATGTTAGGAAGGAGGTTACTTGGGCTTTGGTGTTAAGATTCAAAGTTAAGACTGTTTGTAAAAAAGCAATTCGAGCTATGGGGTTGAAGGAAAATCACACACACATACACGTACACACACACCAGCCAAGTCACACAGTTCCTTTTAGGTCACACTTCCTCCATTTATTTTCTGAAAATGAACCTCAGTGGTGTCTTTTCCTTAGGCTGGCGGAAGGCACAGTGGCTGTGTGTATCACAGTGAGAGAAAATTAAAGTAGGAGAAGAGGGTATTGTAACCTCATTTGGATGGGGCTAGGGTCTGCCTTTAGGAAGGATATTTAGGTAAAAGAGTACCAGGATGGGAAAGTGAGGACATCTGGAAAATTGTTTTTGAGAGACTATCAACGTACCAAAAAACCACAGAAATCAAAGAGAACCAGGCTTCCTTTCCTTCCTGGAAATGACTTATGACTTAATGCATATGGGTATGTCCATGTAAGCATTTTACATTTTTTTCCAGGAAATTCTTAAAAGGAGCTGAAGGAATAGGTTGTATAGATTTACATGGAAAACACCATAATCAAGCAAATCCTCCCCCCAAAAGGCTGAGAGGATGGAAACATCCTGGCCAGTGCTCGAAACTGCAGTATGTTTTGCTTCTGAGCCTAACAGGCTTCTGAGCCTAACAGCCTAATCAGGGGAAGAGATAGGAGTGAGACAACTCTTCTTATCTCTCCTTTGAGCTATTACCACAGCACCTTCTGACCGATGAGAGCAGGCACCTAAACCTGTCTTGTCCCCAGGTGGTTCCACAGAGACCCTCATAGCACCTGGCTCTTAGTAGATGTTGAATAGAAACTTAGCAACTTCCTCTTAAAAAACATAACGACTCTCATCCCTTGCCAGTAGACCCTGCATTGCCTATCAGACCAGGCCTAGCATACACGTTACTAAATGTTTCTGAGCTGAATGAAATGAAAAGGGGAAATATAAAAGCAGAGAAAACAGTAAGATGACCTCTATCCCTGTGGGCTGGAATGAAGGGAGCATACCAAGTGACTGAAAGTGGGAGAAGGACAGGGGCATCTATACGGGGAAAAGAGGCTGTTTTCTCCCTTCTTCCATCCTGTATCCATAAAGTAGAGAAAGAAATGAAATGAGATCAGTACTCACTAGACAGGAAATAACCAGCCTTGGCTGAAAGATTTTTATCAGAAGTAATGCAGTAAGTGCTTTGAGTATCAGACAATGATGTTGATATTGCTCGTGTACTTCATAATCCAAGATAGGCAGAGGGAGGGAATTTTTTTCAGTCCAGAAAATTGCTCATCCCTTCCTCACAACATTTTGCCTGTGAAGAGAGACTGTGCATAAGCCTCAAGTCTGCTCGGTGATGATAAGTCAGGGACAGTGAGAAGGAGGGGGATCTTGTTGTGAGGGCTGAGGAGGGAAGGAGAGGAGGGGAGACAGGAAGTTCCTAGGCCAGCTGAGGTTTTTTGTTTTGGTTTGGCTTTTTGCTAGTTTGTTAGCTTGTCTTGGTGGTGGCCACCTCGGGAGTCCTGAATGGATCTAATCTAGGGCTGGGGAATTCAGTGCACCCATTCACCTCAAAACCCACTTTGTCTCTCTTAATCTGGGCAGATCTGGCTGACCAGTCACAACTGAGGATCTAGTCCGTCAGCAAGTGGGTGGGGAATTCAACCCCCTGGGAGAAGAGTTGCTGCAGCATTTGAGGAGGGCAGAAGGCGGGGTAAGTTTGGTGAGAAACTCTGTAATTTCCTTTTTTATTTCACAACAATAGTGCAGAATCCAGAATGGATGTCCTCTTCGTAGCCATCCTTGCTGTGCAACTTATCCTAGGTAAGTTCACTTCTCTCCCTGAGCTCTTGGACCAGGTCTTCTATCATAAGTGGGGTGGGAGAAAAGAAAAATGAGGAGAGGGTGAGAGGCTAATTTGATGGAGAGTGATAACACCCATCTGTGCCAGAGTACGGTTGGGGGGAGGGGGAGGGATCCGGAACATAGAGCCAGGAAAAGGGGAGGAAAGCAGAGTCCTGTCAAAGAAGAGACAGCTGATGCGGATGGAGCCCCAGATACTTGGAGGTCCTAACAAGAGTGACCTTAGCTCTCCATCACCAGAGTTGAGTAAGAAGGAGAGGGACTCCAGAGAGGGTGGAGGAGAGAGGTGGGCTCCTGGAAGGTGGGGCAGTCTGAAACTGGTAAGAGAAGCCGGGGTATCTTCTTTCCCAGAGGGCTGGAGAAAAATCCTTTTATTAGTAAGGAAACAGAAATGGAGGGGGTGGCCTTTAGGGTAGTGGAGAACTGGCTTCCCTCCGGGAGAGAGTCCCAAAAGTAGCTTGGCTCCTTCCCTCCTTTGTTCCCAGGCTGCCAGGTACTCTCATTGTTTCCTTTTCCTCCAGATTCCTGTGTCATTGCCTGGGGTTAGGGGAGAGCATTCAAGGAGTTTAGGGAAATGTGTAGTTGGAGGCCTGGAGTCCTTGATCTAATCATGCCAAAGCCACATATTTTTAGTGCTAGGAAGGAAGAAAAACTAATGCAGATTGGTCATTTAGTCCAGCTGACTCATTTAAAGAGAGCGGATGTTAAGTGGCTTCTTCAGGATTGTTCTGCTAGTTAGCGGTGAATCCGGAACTAAAACCTAAGTCCAAAAGCCTAAGGATGTGCGTTTGTGTTATGTGTGAGACACACCAAGAAGAGAAGGAGGGCTCTCACAAATCCAATACGGTGTGCGGAATACTGGGGAGGCGATTTGGAGTTCTTCTTTGCTGGTACCTCTGATTCCTACCTTTTTTAGCTTTAGCTCTCATTTTGGGTTTACAGAATGTGAAGGGATCTGTTTTCTCTCTAGGAGTTCCTAAATTGAAAGGGCATGGAGTAACAGCCCTCATCATAGATATGGAGCCCCAAAGACTGAGAAAGGTTTAGAGGCAGTGAGATAGTAAGACACTTGGAGGGGGAGGCAGAGAGAAAAGAAATTGATAGAGCTGAGGTCACCTTCTGGTGTCCTTCTCTTGCTAAGGAGTTCCAGATGCTCCCTGACTTCTAGTCCTTGTGCCCATAGGACAAGAATATGAGGATGAAGAAGGACTGGAAGAGGATGATTATTATCAGGTGGTCTATTATTATACAGTCACCCCCAATTATGGTGAGTATGTATAAGGCTCTGAGCTACAGCAGGATGCACAGAGATTTGGGGGATATTTAGTTCTTTTTTTTTTTTTTTTTAATTTATTTATTTGTCAGAGAGAGAGGGAGAGAGAGCAAGCAAGCACAGGCAGTCAGAGTGGCAGGCAGAGGCAGAGGGAGAAGCAGGCTCCCTGCCGAGCAAGGAGCCCGATGTGGGACTCGATCCCAGGACGCTGGGATCATGACCTGAGCCGAAGGCAGCCGCTTAACCAACTGAGCCACCCAGGCGTCCCGGGGATATTTAGTTCTGAGACTTTGCTTTTCTCTTTGCAATGGGGACAACTAGATCAGAGAGAAATTAGGCTATGAGCAAAGCCCTTATCAAGCCTCATAATGTTATTTCTCAAGTTAATGATTTTCAATTCTTTGGAAACCGGCTGAAACAATTTGAAGATTTTCAAATTTGTAAATTATTTTCAATACCAGGTTGAAAACATAAATGCAGATACATTCAAAAACATTTTCAACATTCAAGTTCATTAGAATTAGATTACACCAGTAAATTTTGCAACTTGAGCAAGTTAAAGTATTCTGAGCAGTTTCTTCCTCCTTCCATTTCTTGACCTACTGCTACCTTTGTCACTACTGATTTTTTTCTCCTCCCCAGATGACTTTGGTGCAAATTTCACTGTTGATTACTCCATGTTTGAATCTGAGGACAGACTGGTGAGTGACCTCTACATCTAAGATGGTTGGGATAGTTAACAGTTAAAAAAAGAACTGGACAATGTTGAAATATAAATGATTATCAGGAATGCAAATAAGTTAGTGAAATGGAACTGGGAAAGAGGCCCAAAGCAGACATGTTAACCACAGTTGGGGAAGAGAATAAAACCAGAACTCAGTAGGTTTGCAAAGACATTGAGAGGGAGGGGCACACCTTGACTCTGGGGAATTGGTGATGGGATAGGGTACATAATCCATGCAAACGTAAAGTAGTAAAGTAGGGAGGATCCCTGAGCTTAAGTTTTGGGGGATGGGGGTGCAGGAGAGAAGGAGTTTAAACAGAAAAACTCTGAGGATGTTGGATGGAAGCAATGATAACTCTGTGTTTCTTGATCCTACTGAGGGCAGAACAGGTTGGATAAGGAGGTAAGGGAAGCAGCAGAGACTACCATTAGTCATGAAACAGAAGGTGTAGACACTCAGAAGCCGGAAACAGTGAAACCAATGACAATGGAACCAGTAAGTGGGTTGGGGATGGCTGGGGGGGGGGGGGGGGGACAGTGGTGGATCCCAGGGCTGGTGATAGAGAACAGAGGGAGGGCTGAAATAACAGGCTTCGGTAGAAGAAGGAACCAAATAACTAATATAGCAATGCAGGTGTCTAGCTCAGCTTGGCCATCATACCTCTCGCTGAGATTTTGTTTAGTTGCTTTTTTTTTTTTTAAAGATTTACTTATTTATTTATTTAAGAGAGAGAGAGAGTGCGCGCACGCGTGTGCCAGGGGAAGCAGGGATGAGAGAATCCTCAAGCAGATTCCCTGCTGAGTGTGGAACAGACATGGGGCTCTCAATCCCAGGACCCTGGGATCATGATCTGCGCAGAAACCAAGAGCTGGGCGCTTAACTGACTGAGCCACCCAGGGGCCCTTCATTGAAATTTAATACTAACCCTGTTTCAGAAAACTGGAAAGATTTGGTGCAGCTAAATTTCAGTTCAATAGTACTTAAATGTGTATGTAACCTATGACCACCCACTGTGAAGGATTCTGCTGATGATGGAAAGGAAATCTATGATGTTTTTGATAAAGTATTTATAAAATTCAATTCATACTTACAAAACATTTAGGACAAAATGAAAAGGTTCATAACCATGTTCAATTACATATACATCTGAGAGCATCTGACATAGGCAAGGGTTTTAGTCAGTGGAAGGACAGAAATCAGAATACACTGGAGTTGCCTTGAAGACTCTTAGAAGGTGAGATATACTTCGAAGAATAGGTACGCTTTTGAGTGGCAGTAAGTTATGAAAGTAGGAAAACAATTAGAAGGAAGAATGGCAGATGGAAGAGCTGCATTGGTGAGGGGATAGAATACGGCATATTTGGTGGATAGGTATGATTGAAAGAGAAGGTGTATGGGAAGGAACAGTGGGAAATTTTTTAAAAAAATTAACCTTTACAAGTCTCCTAATATTTGCTTGGTAATTTCACATAGGGAAAGCAATAGGGCTGAATCGCAAGAGAATCTGAAGTGTCAGGCTGAAGTCTGGACTTAAAAGCAATGGGAGTCTAGTAAGTTCTTCAGTGTGGTAAAGATACAGTGAAAGTGGTATTTTAGAACTATTTCTTATATGCAGGATGCAGTGGAGTGGAGAGAGATGCATGAGATTTACATCATTCTGGAAACAATCCATTAAAGGCTTGGACTAGGGAAATAGCATTTTGAATGGAGAGGAGAAAAATAAATATTTTGAAGAAAATGCAATGAGCAATAAATGAGGAGAGAGTTGAAATAGCTTACAAGTTTCAAATATGGATGTCTGGGAAAATGGCTGACCAAAAGGGGAACTGTGAAAGGTCAGAATGGTTTAGGACTGAAGTTATAAATTAGGTATTGGCCAAGCTGAATTTATGGTGACAACCCTATGAGGGTGTCCTAAAGGTAGCTGACCTACATCAGAGCTACAGTTCTAAGTGCAAAGTCAGAGTTACGAAAGTAGACAAGCTCAATAGAGCCAGTACACAGAAGACCAAAGGCCAATGACTATGCCTGTAGTTAGCAGGAGGAAGAGGAATCAACCAAGAAAATGGAGAAAAACCGATTGAAGAAGTAGGCAGAGAGCCAAGTCTGTATTATAGAATCTAGAAGATAAAGTTTAATATAATCAATAAAAAGCAACCAAGAGGCCAAAGAAAAGGAGGTCATTGGTAGCTCCAAAGAAAGAAGTTTTAGAGTGGTTAAGCAAAAGTTAGGTTTTTGTGGAGTTAGAGAGGGAGTACCTTGTGAAGTAGGTAAGGGAGTATATAGACCAATTATTTGAGAAATCTGGTAATGAAAAAAGAGAAGCAACAGCCAGAAAGGACAAGAGGATCAAAGTGTAGCCTGAATATAGTTGAACACAGATGGGGGGAATCAGTAGGAATGGAAAGTTGGTGATTGATGATAAGGACAAGGAAATATTTTAAGGTATATAGGCTCCATTTAGATTGTAAACTCTCTGAAGAAAGGAGCAAGGTCTTAATCACACTTATATCCCCGCTGTAGCACCTAGCACAGTGACTAAGCATAGTATCATGCACATAACAGATAAATAAATACACATTGTTGAATGGAGCTGACCCTCCCTGGTATGCTCAGGAGGCTGAAAGGCACAGAGGAAAGGACTCCTCATAGTTATGGGGAGGAGAGCTGGATCTTTCTCTAAGCTCAGAAGAAAGAAACACTGAGGTTGGTATAAAGAGATGGCTATCCTTCCAGAGGGGGAGGAGGGATGGTCGGAAGGATGACACTGGCCTACCATGGGGGAATGTCTGTATTTTAGCAGAGTCCAGATCTGAACGATGCTGTATCCAGTCTGCAGAGTCCTGTTCCCCTCCTCCTGTCCTGGGCCCTCGTTCAGGGGGGGATGTATTTCATGTAGAAGGTGAGAGTGCAGCCACTGGCCTTGGGGGAGTCCATGAAGTAATTTTTTACAAATATCTCTGGCTAGTGTTTCCAGCCTGGTCAATCAATTCTCTGCTGCTTGAAGGACAAGGGGTCCCATTTAGAAAAATCTTCTCTAATTTTAAAGAGGTTTAGGAGATGTTGAGGCAAAGACTTTTCAAATGAGAGTCATTACTTTTTCTGAACTGGGAGAACTTCAGGACCTCCTACAGCAGAAGCAGGTGAAACAGAAGAAACCGCTCCAGATTTCCTTGAGGAATTAAAACTTGTTCCAGCCAGGAGATAGTTTAAGATATGGCAGTTGCCAGAGGGCATAGTGGGAGGTGCCCTACAACCTGGCAGAGTCAAGAGGCAAAGTTCAGAGGCAGAAGGGGTGGTGGTTGGTTCCCTAAAGTAGAGGAGAGATGGTGGAGGCAAGAAGGAGGGAAGAGAAGCCTGTACTATAGGAAAGGGATTTAAAATTGGGATTCTAAATAACTATGGGTGGAGAGATTTACCAGAGGAAGGAGTGAGGAGGGGAGGGGACATATCTTCCAGGAGATGAGGGAAATCTAGCCCAGAATAAGAAATCTGGGGAGTTTTCGGGGGGGGGGGGGCACGAAGGGCCTCCTGAGCCTCCTGAGCCCCGTATTTTTCCCTTTTTCTTTGCTCTTTTAGGAGAAAGAAGGCTGCTACAACTCTTTTGATGGGGATTTGGGAAGAGGAAATTGGAAGATAAATAAATAAAATAGTCTGGTTTCTGTCTACTCCTTCATAAGGGTCTGTTCTAATCTCACAAAGCTAAAGAGAGCACCAGGATATGGGGATGGAAGGGTAGATTAGAAAGGGAGTTAGGTGGCAGTAGAATTAGAAGAAATAGTTAGGACTGTGAATAAACCTGAAATGTTGTGAAGAATGGAGAAGAGCACCAACAGACAGTTAATTTCATCTAATACTAATATTTTATTACACATGGTGTTGAGACAGTGTGTTTGGGAAAAGAGAGTTGAGGTTTATGTAGAACACTTTTTTCTTTTATAAAATAAGCACATTGTTAAACATACGTAAAATATTAAAAACTACTTAGAATAGATCTTAAAAATTCACACCCTCCTCCACTTACACCCCCAACCCCCAACAATGTGCCTTTTCCAGCGCTTAATTAGGGCAGGCAGGGACAGACTTTAACTCTCTGTCCTCGAGATCCTAATCAGAACTGGGCTGCCCCCTTGCGGTCTCTTCGGTGCCACAACCTCAATCAACCCTCGGTCCCTGAGCCTCTCCTTCGCAGAGCTGTATGTACTTTGAGTACTGCAAGGGGCACTGAACTGTAAATTCCTGACTCTGTCACCTCCGGACTCACCACTTCCCTCCTTCCAAGCCTTTCGAATCTTCTCCAGGGAACAAATAAAGGAAATGAAGCTGGATAAAGGTATGATCTAGGAAATCAGGAACCTACCCATACTCCGTTCCCTGCGCTAGGAGACACAGAATTCAGGGCGCAGGGGCCGAGGAGCCCGGATAGAAAAGTCAGGAACAACCGAGTTCGGCTTTGACCTCTAGAGTCGTGGCTGGCTGGCATCTGAGCTGGTAACGTGCGTGGCGGGTTATGTAAGGAAAGGGCCGGAGGAGCCGCCCCAGTGGGAGTGCGCGAGAGGACGCGGTGTTCTCGGCAGCAGTCCCCACCCTCCTCACCCAGCAGGGCAGGAGGCACCCAACTTGTAGAAGGAGGAGGCGGAGAGGGTGAAGCAGAAACGCAAGAGTCACGAGGGCCGCGCGGCCCAGAGGGGGAGAGGATACACAGTGGGATACATCCATCTTCTCACTACACGTTGCAGACTCAAGTCGCTGATGGCTTCCACGTGCTGCCCTCGTGAGATGAGGCGCTCAGAGGGGAGGGGGACTGCGGGGGTAGGGGGGCGCTGCGACCGAGGAGGAGCCCGGAGTTCCACATCGCAACACGCGAGCATCAGATCTCACAACCAGTCTGCACACTCCAACCGCACGTCTTCTGCCCACCATCATCCTAGTTAACGCCACGGGCTCCGCCCTTCACTCTTTTCCCGTCCTCCTCCTTTTCTCATCACCGGGTCCTGTTCGCAAGCCGCATGTAGGGGCGGGGCACGGAATTCTTCCCTTCCAGCCAATCGTCATCTGCCTGGGTCTCTATTGGCCGAGCCCCTGTAGGCTGTAGCAAATGGAATGTGAACTTCAGTAACAAGAGTCACGTGCAACCGGCTAGACGGCCAATGAGGGTGCGAGGTCTGTGTACGCAGGGGGAAGGCACGTGCCCAGCCGCACGTGTCGGGGAGGGGGGAGAGAAGGGGCGGGACCCAGTGGGAGAGAGGCGGAGGTGGGCAGCGGAGGCCCGCAGAGTTAGAGAAGGAGCAGGAGACGGCCTGGGCTGAGCGAACCAGTACAGGCGAGGAGGCTTGCAGGATAAGGAAGCGATCCGCGCGAGAGGATCAGACCCGGAGGGAGTAGGTTTGGGGACCGAAAGCAGATCTTGGTATTGGGAAGGATAGCATCACGTGGCAGACGCGACTGTAGAGGGTCCCGGCTCAGAGATCCGGATCAGAAAGACTGGGAAGAGGCGTGAGGGTCCTGTGGGGAGTGGCCCCTACGGGGTCACTCGTCCCTACAGCTGGGTGGGTTACTGGGGATTTAGGGCTCTCTAGTTGCCCTCACTGTAGGGTCAGGCTGAGAACAGACCCGGCGAACAACTGTCAGGGGATGGTGTCAAGTCGGTTAATTTACTCTGAACAGAGGGGAGGGAAGAACAGTCTGTATCATACTGAGAAACTGTTCTGCGGAGGCCAGAGGGGCAGTCCAGGTTCTTAACTGGGGGGGGAGGGGGTGGCAGGAAGAGGAGATGACTTTTTCTATTGTCTCTGAGACATGTAATGCTGGGGAGGAGAGAAGAGGTATTACCGTCCCACACAGTACACCCCAGTCTCCCAATCCATTTCCTAATTTCCAGGTTATGGTTACAAACTCCCTCGCTTTGCTCTTCAGTTGCAGGTTCCGATCTTTGGGTACTCCGGGAGTTGCTCTCCAGCCCAGCCCCTGCTTCTGAACCTATGGATTCTCCAGCTAGCGTGTCTTCCTGTTCTTCCTACTCTCTGTCTTCCTCTTTTTCCACCTCCCCAGTGAACAGTGACTTTGGCCTCCCTTCCGATAGTGAGGGGGAGGGGACCCATGACCCCAGGTCCGACCCTGTTGGGCAAAGGGGAGGTTCTCGGCCCAGCCCTGGTCCTATCCGCTGCAGACAACGGCCCAAGGTTTCCAGCAACCAATATACAGTATCTCACTTGGAACAGCGGGGCTTGGCCTCTCCTTTGGCAGGATCTGGGGTCAAAAGATCAAGAGATGGTGAATTACAGCCCAAAATAAACATCCAGGGTTGTACCACAGAAGGAGACCTGCTTTTTGCTCAGAAGGTAAGAGAAAACAGGGGAAAGGAGAAAATACTGGAATGACTTAGCACCCAGATTGTTAGTAAGGACCCTATGAAGACAGTGTTGGTTCCCAGATTTGGAGGTGGGGAGGAACAGTACTGTATGGGCAATTCTCAGTCCTCTCACAGCCTTTGTCCTGTTTTCCTACAGTGTAAAGAGCTTCAAGGATTCATTCGCCCTCTCACAGACCTACTGAATGGGCTGAAGATGGGTCGATTTGAGAGAGGTAATTATCTGATTAATTATCTGGGCTAGGTTCATCTCTTTCTCTTTCAATGTTTTAATTTTTTTTTAATTTTTTTAAATTTACTTATTTGTCAGAGAGAGAGGGAGAGAGCACAGGCAGATAGAGTGGCAGGCAGAGGCAGAGAGAGAAGCAGGCTCCCTGCCGAGCAAGGAGCCCGATGTGGGACTCGATCCCAGGACGCTGGGATCATGACCTGAGCCGAAGGCAGCCACTTAACCAACTGAGCCACCCAGGCGTCCCTCTCTCAATGTTTTAAATGTGTATTTCTCTTAAATCTTCATAGGCTACATTACCTTTCTGCATCTGTGATTTAATTTCGTTAGGTGCATTTATTCTAACCCTGTTCTGTCCTTCCTTTACCTGACAAAATTCTTGAATCTCAACCCTTGATGTCTTTCTCTCTCCCTGACCCCAGGATTGAGCAGTTTCCAGCAGAGTGTGGCAATGGATAGAATCCAGCGTATTGTAGGTGTTTTGCAAAAGCCACAGATGGGGTAAGTTCCCCCTGGTTCTTTCCTCAGAACTTCATAAGAAAGGAGATATCTATAATCCTGTCTTGTTGCTTTTTCACACTTAATGGCTTTTTAAAGAAATGTCTTTTTCACAGGGAACGTTACCTAGGAACCTTGTTACAGGTAGAAGGGATGTTAAAGACTTGGTTTCCTCATATAGCTGCCCAGAAGTCATCATCGGGTAATAGCAGGCATCAGCTGACCAAGGTGAGAACTTATAAAACTGAGGGGGAGGTGGGGAAATAAGGAAACAATGTGTACCTGCAGGAAAGTGGGTTCCTTCTTCTGTTTTCTCTTGAGTCTTTTCCTCTTTTCCAACAGGTTTCTTTTCAGGGGAGGGAATGCCTCACCTGCCTATACTGTCTTGATTCCTGTATGGTTTTTGTTCTGTTTTGTTCTGATCACTACAAAGAACTCCATGAAGTTTAACCCTATCCTTCATGTTGCAGCTTATCTGGTTTCTGCATAGATACAGAAGGCTTTTCACCTGGCCAAATGAGACATGCAGGAAGAGTCCTTAGCTTTTCTCTACAAATCCTTTCTTCTCTGTTGCCCTAAAACTCTTTCTTTCTTCCTCTTTTTACTCCTACCCAAGTATCCTTGTACCAAATCCTCTGGAAGGGTGGGCTTCAAAGACTGTTCATGACAAGTATATCACTAGGAGGGGAGGAGGGCTGTCATGCGTGCATAGAAGGACCTGTGTGGAAGTGACCTGTTTTTTTGTGCCTTCAGATAATAGGATATTTATTATCTCCTCGAATGACAGGGAGGGTAAAATCTCCTATAGATAATGGACAGCTCTTCTTGTATTCTATTAACCATAGTTATTATTGCCGTGGGAATAACTCATTTAAAAATAAGCATGGGCGCCTGGGTGGCTCAGTCATTAAGCGTTTGCCTTCGGCTCAGGTCATGATCCCAGGATCCTGGGATCCAGCCAGGAACCCCGAGCCCCACATTGGGCTCCTGGCTCAGCGGGGAGCCTGCTTCTCCCTCTCCCACTCCCCCAGCTTGTGTTCCCTCTCCCACTGTGTGTCTGTCAAATAAATAAATAAAATCTTTTTTAAAAAGTAAGCAGGAGGATGTTGCCTGCATATTAATTTACATTTAAGAAACTCAACAAAGTGAAATTAAAATTTAAAATACAGAAATTGGTGAATGATGATTCCAACTAAAAATAGACTTTTAAGAAAGAAGCTCCAAAATGAATTATTTTATAAACAGTGAGAACCTATGGGACTGTTTTATTTTGCCTGTCTGAATGTCCAGTGCCTGATATAGTGTGTGGTACATAACAAACCTTCAAGTATTGGTTCAGTAAATGAAAGTATAATTAGGTTATTAAAATTTTTAATCATTGCCTGGCAGAAAATGAGCTGTTGCATAAAACGAGGCATGTTTCCATTGCAAACAGAGTCCCCAGGAAAAGAAAAATTTTAAGCAACCAAGTGGAGTTAACCTGAAAGCTCTCTCACATATTTGTTTTTCTTCTTGTCTCCCCTTTCTAGCATTTTCCAAGCCACCACAGTTCCTCAACTGCTTCCTCTCCTGCACCTCCCATGGAAAAGACAGACCAGACACAGCTAGGACATCTACTGTTGAAACCAAAGCAGCCTTGGCATCTCACTGAATGGCCAACTATGCACCTGACTTGGATCCACACCACTCCAATTTGCAACCCCCCCCTCAGTTCCCCAGGTACCATTTCCTTTAGCCATGGTCCTTTAGGCACTGAAGCCAGCATTGGTGTCATCCTTTTTGTCCAGCATGGAGTGCAGCCCTTCACCCACTCTGCCCCAGCCACTCCATTTCCACCCACTACAGCATCTCCTGTCATCCCTGGTGATCCTAAGAAACTCTCTGGAGATGGACCTCATTGTCACCATTTGCCAGTAACTCTGCCACCAGACTGGGACTGTACCCGATCTGGTCCTAGTCTACCCACCATGGCCAGAGAGATGACTGTGGGACATCTAGAGCAGCGGAGAAGCCATCCTCCAGTTGCTCCTGATGTCCATTCTCTCAACCCCTAATCCAGGACTTGAGACTGTGGTTTCTGATTTGTGTAAATATATGTCTCTCTCATCTATTTTTTTTTTTACTTTTAACGTATGCATTTGTGTTGAGGAAAGAGAAGTCCTTTTTGATTAAATAAATTTTATACTTAAACAGTTCGTTGATTGAAGGAAGCTGCAACTTTCTGCTCTAAGTACCAGTATAGATCCTCGGGGGTATAGCTCATTGGTAGAGCATTTGACTGCAGTATCGATCCTCTGAGCTGCAGAGAAGAAAGGGGGTGGGAATGTTTGTGACGGTGAGCTCCAGCAAGTTTTTTATTTGACAGAGAGAGAGATCTCAAGTAGGCAAAGAGGCAGGCAGAGAGAGAAGGAAGCAGGCTCGGGGCTCAATTCCAGGAACCTGAGATCATGACCTGAACTAAAGGCAGAGGCTTAAGCCACTGAGCCACCCAGGCGCCCCAATATATATATATATATTATATATCTTTCAAGATTTTATTTATTTATTTATTTATTTATTTATTTATTTGAGAGGGGGAGAGAGATAGAAAGAGAACATGAGAAGGGAGAAGGTCAGAGGGAGAAGCAGACTCCCCTCCAAGCAGGGAGCCCGATGCGGTTCTTGATCCCGGGACTCCAGGATCATGACCTGAGCTGAAGGCAGTTGCTCAACCAACTGAGCCACCCAGGCACCTGAGCTCCAGCAAGTTAGAAGTCTGGATGGGATGATAAACATCCTGTGGTCAAAATGATGATAAAAATCCTGCTCTCTGTGGAGAGCAAATGAGACTACAGCTGGCTTCCTAGGGACCACTCCCGGGATGGTTACAGGGTTTGGAATTGGGCTTGTGTTTTCATTTAGTCTCAGAGACTAGTACCTTTCCTTTTTGTAGTCTTCCAGCTGGCCCAGACTAGCAGGTTCTTCTCCTCTGGGATAGCTCTCTGCTTTGATGAGAGCTGTTGATGCTTGTGGATAAATGCATATGTCATCTTCTGTGGGCAGAGAAGGGACACAAGAACCAGAACACCCACTGTCATTAGTTTCAAAGAAGAAGGGGTGCCCTAGAATTGTCAGAATGGGGAGTCTCCTCAGACACTGGGCCACATATTTATTCAAAAAGCTGCAGGAGGGGCGCCAGTGTGACTCAATCGGTTAAGCTTAAGCATCCGACTCTTGATTTTGGCTCCAGTCATGATCTCAGGGTTGTGAAATCAAACCCCATGCTGGACATGGAGCCTACTTGAGAGTCTCTCTCTCCCTCTCCCTCTGCCCTTCCCCCACTGAAATAAATAAATAAATCTTTAAAAAAAAAAAAAAGGCTGCAACTAAATGTATGCAAGAGTAAAGAAAGCTACCCAGCGTTATCAGGAGGCAAACATGAAAGTCTGTTAATTTATCTACATCTACCTTTCTCTGTATATCACACTGACTCATTTGTCCCAGTTTCCACCAAAACCATGTCTTCTCCCATCCTAAGCCTTGGCAGTGTATCAGACTACTTGGTCATATTAGTTATTGTTTATTGGCTACTTAGCATGTTTCTCACAGCTAGTTATACGTCTTTCCCCTATTTCTCAAGTCCCTGTTCTCAGGGAACAATTGTCTTTGGTTTCAGAGAACATGACCTCCTTTCGATTTCATTACATTTCATTATTTCATTTCATTTCATATTTCATTCATTTCATTTCATGTTTCATTCATTTCATTAATTTCATTTCATTTTATAGGGAGCATGAACAGAGAGAGGGGTCAGAGGGAGAGGGAGAAGCAGACTCCCTGCTAAGCAAGGAGCCCCATGCAGGGCTCAATCCCAGGACCCCTGAGATCATGACCTGAGCCAAAGGCAGATGCTTAACCAACTGAGGCCCCACGCTCGCCACATGACCTCCTTTCTAAAGCAAACCTCTCCATTTGTTCTCTGGATTACCTTTCTCCTCTGGAACTTTCGCTGTATCACTTATCCCCTCTTTATCTTGTAACTTCACATTGTTCTTGAATTATTTATTTTTTCTCCTAAAATAATATTTATTCCTCCCACAAGTGGAACCAGGTCTCCCCTTCTGGAAAACATCTCTTGAGTCTGATTGTCCTCCTTCTCCTCTTTTCCTCAAGGATCCAGAGGATCCAGGAATCCTTGGGATCCTGGGATCCAGCCCTGCGTTGGGTTTCTGGCTCAGCCAGGAATCTGCTTCTTCCTCTGCCCCTTCCCCATTCTCCACCCCCTCAACGTGGCTCTTGTTCGCTCTCTCTCTTTCTCTCTCAAATGAGTAAATAAATTTTTTTTTAAATAAAAAAAAGATTTTATCTATCAAAGAGAGCATGCACACACAAGCAGTGGGGAGAGGCAGAGGGAGAAGCAGACTCCATACTGAGCAGGGAGCCCAATGCGGGGGCTTGAACCCAGGACCCCGAGATCATGACCCAAACCTGAAGGCAGACAGTTAATGGATTGAGCCACCCAGGACCCTCCAGGATCAAGTATTCTAATGTAGCTTCCACCAAATCAATAGCTAGATCCAAACACAAAGGCTATGTGCTTCAAGCGCTCTGTGGCATTTGACATTCTTGAATGCTACCTATGACAGCACACTATCCTAATTCTCCTCTTACCTACCTGGCAGCAACTTTTCTATCTCTTAATGGCCCTACTTCTGCCTGCTCTAGAGCGTGGGTATTCTCTTAGATTCAGTCCTTGATCCTCTACTCTTCTCTGACTATATTCTTTCACTTAAAGATTTCATCTCTCATGGCTTTATCGCCTCAACTTTGAAGACTTCTGAATCCCCATCTGTAGTCCCACTCTCTCCCCTAGAAGACATACTGAAAGTCTACATCTCTGCTGAACAATTCTATTTATATGTTATTGACACCTAAATACTGTTGAAAATTTCAGCATTTTAGAGCCAAGAGGTATCATTCACTCCCCTAATTTTTTATTTTTATTTTTTTTTAAGATTGTATTTATTTGACAAAGAGAGACATAGCAAGAGAAGGAACACAAGCAGAGGGAGTGGGAGAGGGAGAAGCAGCCTCCCCACTAAGCAGGGAGCCCAATGTGAGGCTTGATCCCAGGACCCTGGGATCATGACCTGAACCGAAGGCAGATGCTGACATTTAACAACTGAGCCATCCAGGTGCACCATCACTTCCCTAATTTTTTAGATGAGGAAATTTTGGTGGCTTGTGCAAGACAACACAACGTGGGTACAGAACTCTGGGTTTCCAGTCGGTGCTTTTTCCAGTGGTCACCGATCAAAATATTATCTTTCCTTTAAAGATGTCCTGTTCTTCCTTTTTATACACTTTTTCCTTTGTTAACACTATCTATGCTACCATCATTTTCCTAGAAAACTAAACTTAAAACTTGGTGCCATTCAGTCACCAAATCCTATATATATATACATTTTTTTTTTCTTAAGATTTTGTCAGAGGAGAGCATAAGCAGAGGGAGAAGCAGGCTTCCCGCTGAGCAAGGAATCTGATGCAGGGACTCAATCCCAGGATCCTGGCATCTGGACCGACCTGAAGGCAGAGGTTCAACCTACTGAGCCACCCAGGTGTCCCACCAAATCCTTTTTGTTCTGTATTTGGAATGTCTCATCGCTTCTCGGCCTTTTGGCTAAGATCAAGTGTAGTATCTGTATTTGGAATGTCTCTTAAAATCCATTTCTTCCTACCCATTTCATTGCCACATCTTTGGCCTAAACTTTAATTACAGCATTAGTCTCTCTTACTTCTAATCCCTTCTCACTGATACCAGAGTACTTTTCCTAGAACAGTGTTTTGCATGTCATTTCCTTTTTTATTTTTTAAGATATTATTTATTTGACAGAGATCGCAAGTAGGGAGAGAGGCAGGCAGAGAGGGAGGGAGGCAGAGAAAGACAGATAGATAGAGAGAGGCAGTCTCCCCGCTGAGCAGAGAGCCCCATGCGGGGCTAGATCCCAGAACTTCAGGATCATGATCTGAGCTGAAGGCAGAGGCTTTAACCCACTGACCCACCCAGGTGCCCCTTCCTTTTTTTTTTTAATAAAGATTTTTTTTATTTATTTGACAGAGATCACAAATAGGCAGAGAGGCAGACATAGAGAGGGGGAAGCAGTCTCCCTGCTGAGGGAGCCTGATGTGGGGCTTGATCCCAGGACCCTGAGATCATGACCCCCAGCTGAAGGCAGAGGCTTAACCCACTGAGCCACCCAGGCGCCCCTGCATGTTATTTCCTATTCAAATTGTTCAACAGCTCCTCAGTGCTTTGAGAAGTTCAAAGCCTTTAGTCAAAGTCTTTGTTTCTCCTTCTGTTCCCCTACTTGATACCTCTGTTCACTTTTTTTTCGCCCTTGATGAACAGTTAAGACTTTTTAACTCTAAACCTTTGTTCATGCTCATCACCTTGCCCAGCCTTTCTTGCTTCTGTCAATTAAATCGCACCCCCTTTTAAGAGACTAATTCAAGTCCTTCTACCAATTACTTTCTCCACTAAACATGAAATATAAGCTGTCTTTGGCCCTTTATTTCATCAAATGAGATCATGCATATAAAGTGCCCATACAAGTTTTGGAATATAACAGATTCTCAAAAACATTACTTTCCCTCTTCTTTTATTTAAAAAAAATTTATTTTATCCCATTTGATTCCCATGACAAATTTTTTTCCCATTACAAATGTTGTGTGATTGAAGGCAACTACCCAAATCTGCCATTGTTGCCCAGACCAGTCATATCTAATATATGTAAACAAATGAGCACAACTGTGTTCTAATAAGGTTTTATTTACAAAAACAGGAGTGAGGGGCACCTGGGTGGCTCAGTCATTAAGCATCTCAGGTCATGAACCAGGGTCCTGGAATTGACCCTGCATTGGGCTCCCTGCTCCCCATGGGAAGCCAGCTTCTCTCTCTCACTCTCCCCCTGCTTGTGTTCCCTCTCTCGCTGTGTCTCTCTGTCAAATAAATTAATAATTTAAAAAAAAAAATCTCTGCTTTAGGGGCAGCCAGGTGGCTCAGTGGGTTAAAGCCTCTGCCTTCGGCTCAGGTCATGATCCCAGGATCCTGGGATGGAGCCCTGCATCAGGCTCTCCGCTCAGCGGGGAGCCTGCTTCCTCCGTTGTCTCTGCCTGCCTCTCTGCCTACTTGAGATCTCTGCCTGTCAAATAAATAAGTAAAATCTTTAAAAAAAACCCTCTGCTTTAAAAACAAAACAAAAACAAGAACAAAAAAAAAAAAACCGGAGTGGGACTGGATTTGACCTATAGGCAGTAGATTTCAGACTACTGGTTTAAGTGACATAAGACATAGGAGTATCAAATTTGGACAGAAATCAGATCTCTTAACTTCTAATCCAGTGCTTTTCCATCGTATTATCCGTTTGCCTATATAATTTATTTTGCACTTCTCATATGCTAACTTGTTTTACTATTTTTTCTTTTATTTTTATTTTTATTTTATTTTATTTATTTTTTTGGGGGGGGGTCAGAGAGAGAGGGAGAGAGAGCGAGCGAGCACAGGCAGACAGAGTGGCAGGCAGAGGCAGAGGGAGAAGCAGGCTCCCTGCCGAGCAAGGAGCCCGATGTGGGACTCGATCCCAGGACGCTGGGATCATGACCTGAGCCGAAGGCAGCCGCTTAACCAACTGAGCCACCCAGGCGTCCCTTAAAGATTTTATTTATTTATTTGACAGACAGCAATCACAGGTAAGCTGAGAGGCAGGCAGAGGTGAAGGGGGAAGCAGGCTCCCTCCTGAGCAGAGAGTCTGATGCTGGGTTCCATCCCAGGACCCTGGGATCATGACCTGAGCCAAAGGCAGAAGCTTAACCCACTGAGCCACCCAGGTGCCCCTGTTTTACTATTTAACTTCTATGTCTACTGTACTGTCTTCTGATGGTCCAAAGGGCACTGGAATGGTATCAAAAATACCTAACAGGAGCACCTGGGTGCTCAGTCAGTTAAGGGTCTGCCTTCTGCTCAGGTCATGATCCCAAGGTTCTGGGATCCAGCTCCATGTTGGGCTCCCTGCTCACCTGGGAGTCTGCTTCTCCCTCTGCCTTCCCCCTTGCTTGTGAATTTTCTCTCTCTCTCTCTCTCTCTCTCTCAAATAAATAAAATCTTGAAAACTAACGAAGAGTAGGCATTCAATAAGTTTGTTAATAAGCATAAAGATGTCCCTGTCTAGCTCTAGCTCTATTAAGTACTGCTTGTGTATCTTTCTTTTTTTTTTAAGGATTTTATTTATTTGGGGGCGTCTGGGTGGCCCAGTGGGTTAAAGCCTCTGCCTTTGGCTCGGGTCATGATCCCAGGGTCCTGGGATGGAGCCCCGCATCCGGCTCTCGCTCAGCGGGGAGCCTGCTTCCCCCTCTCTGCCTGCCTCTCTGCCTACTTGTGATCTGTCAAATAAATGGATAAAATCTTAAAAAAAAAAAAGATTTTATTTGTCAGAGAGAAAGAGCGCGATAGAGCAGGGAGGAGTGCAGAGGGAGAAGCAGGCTCCCCACTGAGCAAGGTGCCCTGTGTGGGACACTTGTGCACCTTACTTTTTTTGTCTTTCTCTACTGTTTTCCAGTAGCCACTAGATCTGAATTTATGTGAATAACCACAGATGGATATGTTAAGTAACATATGAATAAAAGAAAAGCTGTTTCCACAGTGAAGAAATAAAGGAGATATTACTACTAGGTCTCACTGGGAGGCAAATGGATAGTAGTCATAAGAGACTTCAACTCAGGCGCGTGGCTGGCTCAGTCCGTGGAGCACCGGACTCGATCTCGGGGGGCTGGGGGGTTGGAGGGAGTTGGGGGTAGGGAGTGGGTGGGTTCAAGCCCCACCTTTGGTGTGGAGATTGCTTAAGAACAAAATCTTAATTTAAAAAAAAAGAAAAAAGAAAAGTCTTCTCTTCTAAAACCTCAGGCGTTTCCTAATTCTTTGTTTAGTAATCTCACTTTATTTAATGAAACGCCTGGGCAGATGATGTTTTAAGAAAGTCATGTTATGTTCATTCCGTTTCTTTTCCTTAGTTTTTAAGCAGATGAGGGGCGTGAAGCTGTTTTTTCCGGAGAGCAGATCTCAAAGAATCTGGTCCTTTGAGAAAACAGGAAGCATGTTCAGGAAGCTTTGCCTATTTCTCTCATTTTCCTTCCAGAAAAATAAATGACTTAAATATCTATTACAGATTTGATAGGATTGGGGATAGGGAATCGCGCTGACCTTCTGAGACCGAGGGATGAGAAAACGAGGAACCTGTTTTGGGCGAGTTTAAGGCAACGAATTTCAGGTGTAGAGTCCGGGCTGGAGGTGTTGGGGTAAAGGGCGTGGAGAAGCCATCAACTGGAGCCAGAAAGAATGTTGCCATGGTTTCCAAGCAGTTTTTCTTTTTCTTCGCGCGACGCAGGAGATGACGTATTTCCGCTTCCGGCCGCGAGCAACCTTTGCCGGGGCCGGTTCCTGAGGGTGTGGGGTGAGGATCTGGGCATGGGGGTGGGGAAAGCAAGCCGGGTGTGGCGGGAGGGGAAGCTTGCCTGAGAAAGATTTCGTACCCATCTCCCACCCCAAACCCTCCTGGGTCGGTGAGCCGTAACTGGAGTTCCCTGTGGCGCGTCCGGATCCTCCCGTGCCCGGCCATGTACATCTCCGTGATGACGCCCCGCTACCATCTCTTTTCTTCCCGATGCTAGGGTTGTATTGGCAAAGAGAGCTAGGCAGTCTTGATTATGATTAGCGTATCCTTTCTAGGACATGAAGACTTCACGTGCCCCTTTGTCCCTTGTTCCCGGGGACGTTGCTTTTCCAGACCCTGAGTAAGCCACGCGGTAGAGTGTGCATTCTGCTGTGTTTCTCTTTCTTACCTGGTCTCTATACTTTCCCTTTATTCACTTTCTTTAGGTGCTGCAGAGTGAAGATTTAAATTCCAAGGTCATGGCAAAACATCTGAAGTTCATTGCCAGGACTGTGATGGTACAGGAAGGGAACATGGAAGGTGCATACAGGACTCTAAACAGGTAACCAGAATTGTGCCTAGAAAAGCTCTCTTGGAAAGTGCTTGGGTGGCTGTTTTCTCCCTTCCCCCCTCATAGATTGTTATCAAACCTCCGGCACCCCAGGTATTCACAGTCTCTTGAAACTTTTCAGTGCCTTAGTTTATTATCTTTAAAATGGACTTTTCCCCAAAACCTGATTGTATGAGGTTTATACAGAGCCTGAATTCCCTCCCCCAAAACCCAAGGAACCCAAAGGGACAATTAGAGTGTAAAGTTGTGGGGAAGCAGGGATGTAGTACATGATAAATAGAAGGTCGAGGGTGGGATTGGTGTAGGGCAAGGCTAATGAAAAGATGAATTCAGATTTGGCATCTTGAAGAAGCAAGCAAGAGATGGAAAGGTGTATCAGGTTTAGAGGAAGGTTACAGCATAAGCAAAACGTAAAGATGGAAATGAACTGGGAGTAGAAGAGCTGTTTTGAAAGGTTTTGAATGCTAGACTAAGAGATGTAGAAGGGCTATAATAAAGAATACCTTACTGTCATACATTCTCAGGCCAATAGTTCCTTAGTCTTCCCTTATCACTGATTGTAAGGATTTTGACTTTCTGGCTTGATTCATCATTTTCTCTCCCCAGTGTGAAAGAAACAATCCTTGTGGAGTTGAATTATCAAGGAATTGTATGAAAGAGACCTTAAGAGAATATATGAGCTGTCCTTCTGCCTTAAGGACAGTAAGGTGATAGCTTTATTACACAAGTGAGGGAAGCTTAGGACATGCAAATTATGCTTCTTGCATCACACAATTATTGAACAGTGGAGAGGAACATAAATCACACCTTTCTACTTCAGTCTTCTTTTCTTTATATCACCAAATTGCTTACTGGTTCCTCTGGAAATGTAGACACTTATGGCAGTCATTTTCCTGTTAAGAATCTGTATTTGACTGGGTTTATTAGAGGGGTTCTTGGGGATCGAGAAGGTAAATAAAGCAAAACTAGTTCTTAGCAAAGAGTTTTAGGTGTGGAGGGTTGGATGGCAGAAGACCATAGTCTTCTATGGGCAACCATGCTGTCAAGCTGTGTAATTGAGAAGCACTTGCAGTCTCAAGATGGATTGTGTGTCTTTTATTTATTTATTTATTTTAGTTAGTTGGTTAGTTATTTGAGATAGTGGTAGAGCAGGAGTAGGAAAGCGGAGGGAGAGAGAGAAGCAGGCTTCCTGCTGTGCCTGGAGCCCCATGCAGGGCTTGATCCCAGGACCCTGTGATCATGACCTGAGCTGAAGGCAGACATTTAACTAACTGAGCCACCCAGGCACCCCAAGATTGTGTGTCTTTTAAAAGGATCTGGTCAGGGTGCCTGGTTGGCTCAGTGGGTTGGGCCTCTGCCTTCAGCTCAGGTCATGATCCTAGAACCCTGGGATCGAGCCCCACATCGGGCTCTCTGCCTGCTTCTGATCTCTCTCTCTCTGTTAAAAAAAAAAAAATCTTTATTAAAAAAATAAGTAAATATGGGATGCCTGGGTGGCTCAGTTGGTTGAGCGGCTGCCTTCGGATCAGGTCATGATCCCAGCGTCCTGGGATCGAGTCCCACATCGGGCTCCTTGCTCAGCGGGGAACCTGCTTCTCCCTCTGCCTCTGCCTGCCACTCTCTCTGCCTGCTTTCGCTCTCTCTCTCTCTCCCTCTCTCTCTGACAAATAAATAAGCTTAAAAAAAATTAAAAAAAATTTTTTAAAAATAAGTAAATAAATAAAAGGATCTGGTCTTAGGTCAGCCCCATAACCTCATCCTATGTCTGTCCATACCAGTCATATCCTTGCATAGAAGCTGTTCCCTAAAGGTAATCCGTTAAGTACTGTGTGGTAAGATACCCTATATCATTTTTTTTCTATCGCTGCTCATTCCCAACTCTTTTTTCATATTTCAGACCTAGTGGCATGTCTGTGAGAGTCTCAAAATGTCTAATGAACTTTCTGTGCTCATATATTACAAGCACAAAATGAATGTCTTTATAGACTCAGTAGTGAATTAGCCAGTGAGGTGAAATGATGAATTTGGGAAAAGGAAGTCTTGCAGATTCCTCCACCCTTTTTCTGATCTTTCCCTGTAAGTCTTTGTGTGATTTATTTTGGTGGATTTAGAGGGGTCTTTTAGCCAGGGTGATTGAGATGTTTGTATTATTGACTGATGTCAAAGGCCAGCTATTACTTGATGGTAAAACAAATTTCTAAAGGCTTAGCTTAGGACCCCCTAAACTACCCTGTTCCTAAAGTGCAAATAACACAAAAGCAAAAATTTGATTTTTAAGAAATGAGCTACTTTGGCAAGGAATGAAGAAACAATTTGTGGTGCAGAACTATTTATTGAACCATTTCTTATATTTGTATCAAGAAAGTAGCTACAACTTTAATACTTTTGACTGTAGTCATGGCTTGAATATAAGAGCACAGACACCCCCTAAGTGGCTCAGTTGGTTGAATAACCGTCTCTTGATTTCAGCTCAGGTCATGATCTTGGGGTCATGGGATTGAGCCCTAAGTCAGGCTCTGCGCTCAACGGGGAGACTGCTGGAGATTTTCTCTCTCCCTCTCCCCTACCCCCCCACCCCAGACCCTGCTTGCGTGCACTCACTCTCTCTCTCTCAAATAAATCTATTTTTTAAAAGATTTTATTGATTAGGGGCGCCTGGGTGGCTCAGTGGGTTAAAGCCTCTGCTTTCGTCTCAGGTCATGATCCCAGGGTCTCTGCTCGGCAGGGAGCCTGCTTCCCCTCCTCTCTCTCTGCCTGCCTCTCTGCCTACTTGTGATCTCTGTCAAATAAATAAATAGAATCTTTAAAAAAAAAAAGATTTTATTGATTTATTTGATAGAGAGAGGGAGAGAGAGCACAAGCAGGCTCTCTGCTGTGCAGAGAGCCTGATGTGGAGCTTGATCCCAGGACCCTGCAGATACCCAACTGAGCCACCCAGGTGCCCCTAAAATAAGTAAATCTAAAAATAAAAAAAAAAGCACAGACCCTGAAGCAGATGGCCCAGTTCAGACAGATCTCAGCTCTGCCATTCATTAGCTGCATGATCTATCATAAGCTACAATGTCTCTCTCTCTGCCTCAGTTTCTTCCTCTGTAAAGTGGAACTAATAATAGTACCTACCTCTTGGGGTTGATGTGAGGATTAAATTAGTTAATATGATTAAATTGTTTAGAACCGTGCTTGGCACATAGTAGGCATTGTGTATTAGCTATTATCATAAGCTAGAACTCATCGTAAGGAAGTTTTAACCCTTTCAGTTTTGCTTGTGGGTCATTTATTTATTTATTTTGAATGATTAAGAATTTACATTAGCTGTTTTTTTCTCTATCTTCCTTGATCATTAGGTTATGCTCAAGGTGGCCTGGAGATGAAAAAGTGAGAAAATTAAGCTTTATTTTGTCAGGACGATCCAGTTTGCTAATGATAATAGAATGACTTCTTTTTTTTATTTTAAGATTTTATTTATTTATTTGACAGATCACAAGTAGGCAGAGAGGCAGGCAGAGGCAGAGAGAGAGGAGGAAGCAGGCCCCCCACTGAGCAGAGAGCCCAATGCGGACTCGATCCCAGAACTCTGGGATCATGACCTGAGCTGAAGACAGTGGCTTAACCAACTGAGCCACCCAGGTGTCCCTTCTTATAGACTCTTATAGAGTGATACTTTCCAACAAAGGCTCTTCTATTTAGCCTATTGCTAATCTCATTTTGAAATAATAGCATTTATTCCCTCTGTATGGTCTGTTCTTTTTTTCTTTTTTTTTTTTAAGATTTTATTTATTTGACACAGAGAGAGAGACTGCACACAAGCAAGGGGAGCGGCAGGCAGAGGAGGAAGCAGACTCCCCGCTGAGCAGGGAGCTGATGCAGGGCTCAATCCCAGGACCCTGGGATCATGACCTGAGCTGAAGGCAGATGCTTAACCCACTGAGCCACCCAGGAGCCCCTGCTATGCTCTTTCATCTCCATTTCCAGTTATAAAAGTTTAAAACCTGAAAAACAAAATATTTCTAATTTCCTGCCTGAAGGAATTGATCTTTCCATTGATGTCAGGCCTTCTGTATTAGGCCTTCTGTCTTCTGAGAGAAGACTTTTCCATTGTCTTTGTCTGAGATTGTTCTAAATAACTTAGAACCAAACCTCTATTTATCTGCATCTCCCAAAATCCAATTGTATTTTTATTTTAATCAACATTAGTTTTTCTTTTGCTGTTTTGGTTTTTGGTTTTTGGGGTTTTTTTTTTCATTTTATCTAAAAATCCTTCCTGATTCCAGATGCAAGTGGGTGGCAGGTGAGGGAAGAATAAATAAGTGGCAGAAGGTGAGGCATGTTTGGATTCTTTCTGCCATCTGACCTGGCCTGGTACTATCTCACTTCTTGTTCTTAGGAATCTGTTTTCACATTCCTCTCTCTTTTTTTTTTCCTCTCTTTCGTTCTTTTTGTTAAACAGCAGCCCCATAATTCTTTCAAGATTCTCTTTTGTAGATGAATGGCAGTTTATGCATACTGTTTTCCTAGGTATACGTGCTAATTTTAGTCAGAAACCACAGGAGATTGGTCATTGTGACACCATGTGGTTTTCAACTCTGACTACCAGTTTAGAATTACCTGGGGAACCTTCAAAAAATTCTTGATCCCAGGGCCTAGCCTGAGACTAAGTCTGGGCAGTTGCGGCTGACCAACATTTTTAAAATGTACCCCGAGGACGCCTGGGTGGCTTAGTTGGTTAAGCTTCTGCCTTTAGCTCATGATCCCAGGTCCTGGGACTGAGTCCTGTATCGGGCTCCTTGCTCAGCAGGAAGCCTGCTTCTCCTCCCTCTGCCTGCTGCTCTTCCTGCTTGTGCTCTGTCTCTTTCTCTCTCACTGACAAATAAAGTCTTGAAAATTTAAAAAAAAAAAAAATGTCACATGAGATTTTAATGTTGAGCCAAGATTGTAATGACCTTCTTAAGAGCAGAGACCTGTGCATTTTCATTTGTATATCCCTTGCATATGCCAAAGTGGCCCATAGAAAGCTCTCAATAAATGTCTATTTAATGAATGTAGATATTTCTTTATCTTCTTCAGTCTCTTACTTTAGTGTTTGTCAAACCTTTCCACTGAAGTATCCTAAACAACAAAGGAGAGCGAAGGAACTATACGGGTTCTGCTACTATAAACAAACATGGAAGCTCTTTGAAGTCTCTTTTTTAATTAAAGTTTTAGGTGATTTTTTTTTTTTTTTAATTCATTGCCATTACATCTGTTCTAGGGCTAGCACCTCTGCCCCTATTCAAGTTAAAATTGGTGCTCTGGGCAAATGCATCAAATTTATCCAGAGACTTCTGTCTCTGGATTATACCCTTGGCACACTGTCAAGTATCCTAATTAAGAGACGTGGCATTAGGGCGCCTGGGTGGCTCGGGTCATGATCCTGGAGTCCTGGGATAGAGTCCCACATCAGGCTGCCTGCTTGGCAGGGAGCCTGCTTCTCCTTCTGACCCTTCCCTCCTCTCATGCTCTCTCTCTCTCACACTCTCTCTCCCTCAAATAAATAAAATCTTTAAAAAAAAAAAAAGAAGAAGAAAGAAAAGAAACGTGGCATTACTGGGTGGCCTGGGTGGTTCGTACAGTTAAGTGGCAGACTCCTGATTTTGGTTCAGGTTATGATCTTAGGGTCCTGGGATTGACCCCCACGTCACACTCCTTGCTCATCTGAGTTGGCTTGAGGATTCTCTCCCTCTCCCCCACCCTCCACTTCTCCTGCCTGTCCCTCTCTCCCCCATCTCTAAAATAAATAAATAAATGTATACAGGGGAAAAAAAAGTGGCATTACTTTTTCTTCATTTCAGGGAAAGAAAAATTCATATGAAAAGATTCAAGTCTCAGAGACTCAGGGCCTGAGGTGTGATTATCTCTTTTTGGCTTTCTTACAAATTTAGAAAATTAATACTTTGTGGTTGGGATTATCTAGGAAAGCAGTGCAAGATGTTCATGATGTTGGGGTACTTGGTGGCTCAGTCGGTTAAGCGTCTGCCTTCGGCTCAGGTCATGATCTCAGGATCTTGGGATCAAGCCCCGCATTGGGCTCCCTGCTTACCAGGGAGTCTGCTTCTCCCTCTTCCTCTGCCCCTACCCCCAGCTTTTCTCTCTCTCTCTCTGTCCCCTCAAATAAATAAATAAAATCTTTATTTAAAAAAATAAATAAATAAAGTCTTTGAAAAAAAGAATAAAAAAAAAAAGAGAGAAGTGTATGTTGTTGGAAGGTGCCAGGTTGGAGCAGTGTTACAGTAGTGATTTTTATAGTCTTTGGGGAGGATACTTATTTTGTCAGTTTGCGTTCCGTCTTTAAGGAAGCTACATTTCCTTTTAATCTGGGAGTATTAGATATATATGCTATAAATTGTATTTTAGTTTCGGGGGAGAAAATGGACAAATATTTTGCTCTTAGAATAATTTTCTAGGCAAGGACTTTTAGGCATGAAAATGTGAATCCAGCTAGTTCTGGAGTATCCCAGTCTTCCTGTCAGTCAAACACAGTATTTTCTGATGCACTTATCTTATTTTTCTGCTTTTTCTTTATATCCTCTTTGGCCACCTTTTTTGTATTACACTTTTTCTGTATTCTGTATTCTTTATTATATCCCAGGCTTCTCCTTATCTCTCCCAGCTTTCTGTTGGTTGGTAGTTTAAAAATTAGTTGAATGTCCTGTGGTCTAATTACAACAGTAGGTAGGAGAGCAAGTGAGAGAGAGGTGGTTAAAGCTTTGGCGTGTTTGGAGCACAAAGGCAGTCTTAAAAAGGAAACAGGCTATGTGTCTGTTCAATGAGACCCCCACAAAATGTTTGTTATATAACCAAGGGCCCTCATTCCTGCCCTGGGATGAGGAGATGGAGAGTGGGGGTTGCTAGGAAGCCCTGTATGATTGGCTAGCCCCCAAGCAAGGAAAGGCAAGCACCCTGGAAGTGTGCCTAGTTGACCTCTTTTATTCCTGGTAGGCGAGCTTCGGGGCCCAGTGAGTCCTCGTGCATACACGTTATCCTGATGTAGGCTGGCTATGCTGACATGTGAGTTTGTCACTTCCAACCTCCCCCAGCCTGGGCAGCTTAGCTCCTTTTACATAATCTGATGAATTTAACTAAAATTGGCAGCTGATTTCTCCTTCAGTGTTAGGTTGCCAAGCACCTGAACTCCAGGCTGATCTGTTTACTCTAAAGCTGTTGGTCTGCTAGTCCCTGAACTACCTTTGGAAGCAGAAGCATCATTACTTCATCGGTTCTACAAAGCTCTTCTTGAGGGGCGCCTGGGTAGCTCAGTGGGTTAAAGCCTCTGCCTTCGGCTCAGGTCATGATCCCGGGGTCCTGGGATCGAGCCCCACATCGGGCTCTCTGCTCAGCAGGGAGCCTGCTTCCTCCTCTCTCTGCCTGCCTCTCTGCCTACTTGTGATCTCTCTCTCTCTGTCAAATAAAAAAATAAATAATCTTAAAAAAAAAAAAAAGCTCTTCTTGAAATTTTTTTTTTTTTATTAGAAATGAGTTGAGGGGTGCCTGGGTGGCTCTGTGGGTTAAGCCTCTGCCTTCGGCTCAGGTCATGACCCTAGGGTCCTGGGATCAAGCCCCATATCTGCCTCTCTGCTCAGCGGGGAACCTGCTTCCCCCTCTCTGCCTGCCTCTCTGCCTACTTGTGATCTCTCTCTCTCTGTCAAATAAATAAATAAATCTTTTTTAAAAAATGAGTTGAGTAGATGCCTCTACTGTAGGGACTCTGGAGCTTTTTTAGGATAACTTTTTAGCTTTTTTTAGGGTTCGCTAGAGTGGTTAGAGCCATCCAGGGAACACCATTTAGTTATCCCATCATTATGTTGAGGACCATGATCTTTTCATTCTTTCCCTTCCTCCATTCTTAAATCCTTCCGTACTTTTTTCTTTTTTCTTTTCTTTTTTTTTTGCCTGATGACATAGGCCTTTACTTGCTAAGGTGATTACTTTTTTTTTTTTTTTAAGATAGTGAGAGAGAGAGAGCATGAGCAGGGGCGCAGACAGAGAGGGAGAAGCATGTTCCCCACTGAATAAAGAGTCTGATGCAGGACTTGATCCCGGGACCCTGGGATCATGACCTGAGCCAAAGGCAGAGGCTTAACCTCCTGAGCCACCCAGGCATCCCAACTGGCAGTCTTTTAAAACATCTCCAGTGCATAATTCCATGCTAGACCAATTAAATCAGAATCTTTGAGGAATAGAGCCCAGGAGTCAGTACTTAAAAAATTTTTTTTTTATTTGAGAGAGCGAGCTTATGTGCGTGCACATGAGCACATGCGTGTGTCTGTGCAAGTTATGGGAGAGGCAGAGGGAAAAAAAACCTCCTTAGCTGACTCCCATGGAGTGTGGAGTCCTGCTGCAGGGCTTAATCCCAGGACCCCAAGATCATGACCCAAACCGAAACCAAGAGTTGGCTTCTCAGCCAGCTGAGCCATCCAGGTGCCCCAGGAATCAATACTTTTTTAAAAACCTTTTAGGGGATGATTCCATTGTGCATTAGTGTTGAGGCTCACTGGCAAAGGTTAAGGAGGTCGTGTAGAACCAGAAAGAAGATTTTTAGTCAGAATCGAGGGATACCAACATTCAAGAGTAAATTAAGGAATAACGTTAGCAAAGGAGACTTTTATGGGCCAGGATATGGAGTCTTTTAGGCTTTGGTGCCTCACTTCTCTATTGTAAGATTCTAGTGTTGGGTCCACGTGACTTCTGGGCATGACTGTGTTTCCAATAGAACCTGAATTACCTGCTTCTCCTGCTTCTGGGAATTTGCAGCAATTCCCTTGCCTCCTATTTTCCTACCACTAATCCCTAAACAGACTGATTTATACAAATACAATTTTCTAGTAGCCTATAGAGCATTCTCTTTTTTTTTAATATTTTATTTATTTATTTGATAGATCACAAGTAGGCAGAGAGGCAAGCAGAGAGAAAGGAGGAAGCAGGTTCCCCGCTGAACACAGAGCCCGATGCGGGGCTCGATCCCAGGACCCTGAGACCATGACCTGAGCCGAAGGCAGAGGCTTCAACCCACTGAGCCACCCAGGTGCCCCTAGAGCATTCTTGATATTAAACAGCAGGAGCCTGGGAGAGGATCCCATAGGACAGTGGTTCCCATGTCTATTCACATTTGTAATTTACCTAAAGCTTACATCTTTTTTCAAGTTCATATTCATTCTGTAGTTGTTATCTTGGGCTTTATGTTATAACAGCAAGAAATAGGGCTTCCCACTGGGCAGAAGCTGGTGGTTTCTCGTATTTTGATTTTCTTTTTCCTCTATCCCCTTTCTTCCACTTAACCTCCTTAACTCCAAATGTGTTTGTGACTTACTTTTTACCTGTAATGAAAGAACAGGGTGAGCAGTAAAGGGGCCATGTAAACAATGCCAGAAATGGAGGGCGGCAGCAGCAGATGCGTCTAGACCTCCCTAGGACCGACTGGTGATGAATTGAGAGGAAGCAATAAATTACAGAATGGAGCCAGAGTTCTCAAGAGCCTAGGGATTGAGTAGTTTATAGAATAAGCTCCAGTGTCTTTGTGGAAGAACAAAGAGGTAAGTTTGAGTTAAACGTGTTACAAATCCAACAAGAGTACCCAATGACCCTGCAATTGCACTACTATTTACCCAAAGAATTAAAAAAGACAGGTTCAAGAATAAATTAAGGAATAACGTTAGCAAAGGAGACTTTTATGGGCCAGGATATGGCGTCTTTTAGGCTTTGGTGCCTCACTTCTCTATTGTAAGATTCTAGTGTTGGGTCCACATGACTTCTGGGCATGACTGTGTTTCCAATAGAACCTGAATTATCTGCTTCTCCTGCTTCTGGGAATTTGCAGCAATTCCCTTGCCTCCTATTTTCCTACATGGACCCCGATGTTTATAGCAGCATTATCAACAATAGCCAAACTATGGAAAGAGCCCAAATGTCCATGGACTGGTGAATGGACATAGAAGATGGGGGTGGGTGGTTGGGTGGGTGTGTATGTTACTGAGCCATCAAAAAGAATGAAATCTTGCCATTTGCAGTGATGTGAATATAGCTAGAGTGTATTATGCTAAGTGAAATAAGTCAGTCAGAGAAAGACAAATAGCATATGATTTCACTCATGTGGAATTTAAGAAACAAAACTGATGAACATTTGGGAAGGGAGAAGAGAGCAGGGGGTAAGCAAACCATAAGAGACTCTTAACGATGGAAAACAAACTGAGAATTGATAGAAGGAGGTGGGCAAGGAATGGGCTAAGTGAAGAGTGGTAGGTGTTATATGTAATGATGAATCATTAAATTCTCCTCCTAAAACCAATATTATATTATATGTTAACTAATTAGAATTTCTTTTTTTTTTTTTTTTTAAGATTTTATTTATTTATTTGTCAGAGAGACAAAGCATGAGCAGGGAGAGTGGCAGGCAGATGGAGAAGCAGGTTCCCCACTGAGCAGGCAGCCCAATGAGGGATTCCATCCCAGGACCCTAGGATATGACCTGAGCCAAAGGCAGACACTTAACTGACTGAGCCACCCAGGCATCCCAACTAACTAGAATTTCAATAAAAATTTGAAAAGATAAAAATATATGCAACAAGAGGAACTGCATTGTAAGGAATTGGGTGGGCAAGAAAAAAACAGATTGAGCGCATTTATAGACCCTTAAAGGTTAATAAAACATGGTTTCTTCCTTCAGAGATTTTCAGTCTAATGAGGAAGACGTTTGTATTAATAATTAACAGAATGGAGGAATGAAATAATTACTAGGTGGGTATACAATAATAGAAATTATTTTCTCTAAGACGATGAGAAGCCTTTTTGGAGAGGTGACATCTAGGTTTGGCATCAAAAAGATGAGGAAAATTGTACTCAGAAGGTTGGCAACTGGAGGTGGGGGTGGCATTCTAGGTTGAGGAAGCAGCATGAATAAAGACTTGGTACCAGAGTATGTTCAGGGAGTAGTCAGCAGACTAGTGTGGTTGGAGCATGTGGTACATGGGGAAAATGATGGGTGAGGCTGTTACTTAATACTCCACTCCCATTTGTATCATTGGTGTGATGAAGGCCTCTTCTCTCGTGTTAATTAGGTCCAGGAATATCTCAGGCCTGCAGACTTCAGCTGTGTCCATTAAACTGTAGGGATGGGGCAGCATTTGCCACTAAGGATGAAGCAGGAATCACCCCCAGTGATTTGTTTTTCCTACTACAAATGAGTCACCCCATCTGAAGATTCTGAAATGATCCCTTGGTTGAGAATCACTGCCATAGAGAGCCACTGTTTATAAGGACTGTGTCACATTCCTCAGATGTGCTATAGGAGAATAAAGGTTGAAAATATGACCCTGACTATGAACTCCCCAAGAGCAAGGATTGTGTCATTAATTGCTTTGGTATTTCGCACAAATTCCTATTTGAGGCCTCGATAAGTAGGCAATTAGGCAATTAATGCTATATAATCACCATTTCACATCATAATTTTTATAGACGCCAGTTATTTGGTCAGTTGACTTCTGGCCATCTGTGAAACTGGAAAAGAATAATAATGACCCCAGGTTTCTAACTTCATCACCTGCCTTTATACAGAATCCTCACCATGGATGGGCTCATTGAAGACATTAAGCGACGGCGGTACTATGAAAAGCCTTGTCGCCGACGACAAAGGGAAAGCTACGAAACCTGTCGGCGAATCTACAACATGGAAATGGCTCGCAAGATCAACTTCTTGATGCGGAAGAATCGGCCGGATCCATGGCAGGGCTGCTGAGGCCTGTGGATAGTAGGCCCAGTATGAAAATCCCTATCCAGCTGTCTCCTTTCTCCAATCCCATTTTCTCTTACCTTTCTTATAATAAATTCAATCCCCTATATGCAAGAAGGCCTGCATATATAGAAGGAATCCCACAGTTAGCAATGGACCCTCTGTTCTATTGTGTGAAAGAGAAACTAAGCCAAAAAATAGTCTAGGGTAGAATGGTGGTTGCCAAGGGCTGGTTGGGAGTGGAGAATAGGGAATTAGTGTTAAGTGGGTACAGAATTTCAGTTGGGGAAGCTGAAGAAGTTCTAGAGACAGATGGTGGTGATACTTGCATAATAATATGAATGTACTTAATGCTACTGAACTGTACACTTAAATGGTGAAAATGGCAAATTTCGTGTATATTTAGCTGTAAAAAATGCTTTAGTCTAGGAGAGGTAAGGAACTTTTCTAAAATGTAGTGGAATATATCTACCATTTCCTACTCAATTCTTACAAAACCCAAAGCAAGACATTATTGGAAAAGCATCTGTTATTTCCTGAACTGTTCTCTCCTACCAACTGTTAGATAAAAGGAGAGGAGGCATCTACATATTTGGAATAAATTTTGAAACACCCACCAACGAGACTAGAGTGCTGGAATCCTTAAGACAAATCTGTTTTCTTCTTTTTTTTTCAAAGATTTTATTTTTTTATTTTGACAGCGAGAGAGAGAGAGAACACAAGCGGGGGAGCGGGGGAGGGAGAAGCAGGCTTCCTGCTGAGCAGGGAGCCCACTGTGGGGCTTGATCCCAGGACACTGGGATTGTGACCTGAGCTGAAGGCAGGCGCTTAGTGACTGAGCCACCCAGGCACCCCATCCTTTAGTTTTCCTAAAGGAGTCTACTGAAGGGATAATGGAGAAGAAATAAAACAGTAGGTAGATGGTAGAAAAGAAGGAATGGGCAAGTATTAAGAGATATAAGGGCCCAGAGCCAGAAATGTCTACTGCAGTGATTCTCAAAGTGTGGTCTTAAGATCAGCAGCATGAACATAACCCAGTTAATTGGTTGAAATGCAAATTCTGGGACCTACTTTAGACTTTCTGAATAGGAAATTGGAGTTAGAGCCCAGTAATCTATTTTAACAAGCCCTGCAGTTGATTTTGATGCCCGCTAAAGTTTGAGACTCCCTGCCCCATCCTACTCAAAAGTAGTTTCCAGGCAGAGGTCCCCTCTACCACCCCTACTTCTGCTCAACAGGCACTCGGGTATGTGAGTCGCTCTGCTTCCTTTCCTGCTGTTTCCTTTGCCTTGCTCCCCTGACAGCCACACTGCTAGTATAAGGAAAGTTGGTGCCAGTCCCTGTAGAACACAGTGAGTAGGTAGAGCGACTAGCCCATCTCTCCTCTCCCAGGCTCCAGCCCTCAGTATGGTGTTGAAAAAGGAGGTAAAGGGCAGACTGCCAAGCACCATGTCTCCAGATTACCAATGTTCAAACACTGCCCCCTTGTGGTATAGCTGCATGAAATCTGATTTCTCTGGTCTTAATTTTAATCTTTTCAATATCATTTCTCCTTTTCACAATTATCATACTTATTGATTAGGCAGGCCTGCATGAAGATATGCTGGAACCATGGTTCCTTGCCTTTCAGCGCTTGATCATCTTTCTTCCCCTCATGAGTAAAGCCCATGGTGAATAAATCATATCTTAGGGCACGGCATAGAAGTAGCTTAGAGATAGAAGATCTGGTCCTTGCACTCCAGAAACTTACACTGCAGTTGGAGAAATGCTATATACAGACTGTGTTCAATTTTGTTACTTGGTACAACCTCATTTTCAAGTTAGATATTGATACTTCTGAATCCCTTTTCAGTCTCTAAATTTGGTCTTTAATGTATCACTTTTGAGTGATTTTGAGCCATGGCACTGGTTTACCTCCTGCCAGTTGCTGCTACTGAAGAATAAAGGCCTGGCCTTTGCCGAAATGGTAGGGTATGTTTGTGATAGAAGAGCTAGGCCTCTTTTTTAAAAAAAAAAAGAAGAAGAAGAAGAAGAAGAGGAGCCAGGCCTATTACTTGGCAGTATTCCTCTGAGATTACATTTGCTCCTGGGCTCCCTCCAAAACATCAAGTGGTGGCTTAAGATCTGGAATTTCCTTCATCTCTGAAATGATCTGCTTGTTCTAGTCATTTTCCTGACCATTGCCCATGTACCCCAGAGCAGTGAACAGTGATGGGTTTTAGCAGATAGCTAGTTGGGAGGCCTCTTGGGTAAAGGGGTTCATTGACTGTCTTCCTGAAGTCCACTCAGTTTGTGTTGTCATGGCAGGGAAAAAGACCTTCCACTCTCTGCTCTGAGAAGCTAGAAGGTATCTCATGGTCATCCAATGAATAGGAATTTCTGTATCCTTTTATCCCTGCCTTGGGTTCAAGAGAGGGATGGTTTGGTGTTTGACCCAGTTGCAGTGTGATAGATGTGGTACCTCATATCCTGATCCCAGGCACCCATGAAATTTCTTAGATGTCCACTGGATTTCCTCTGACAGGTCCATTCTAGTCATAACGTAAGGATCTTACAATGTTTAGTGCTCTGGAAATAGGTACCCCTTTAAAACTGGGACTCTGGTGTGGAACTCTGACATTGTACTCTAAAGCTTTCAGAAGTGCACAAGTATGAAATGAGAATTTGCCCTTATGTTAACTGAAAACATTAAGGAGGAGTAACTCACTGAATACTCACAAGGTAAAGTAATAATGGAGTGATATGTTAAATATAGGTGTTTGAAGGGAGAGGAAAATATTGGGACTTCCAGTGTGTGCCTGTTATCTTACATATGAAGTTGTTTACTTAGATCTGGATTTAGTCATGATGTTGGCAAATTATTTAATATAAAATCTAGTGTCCCCTGTAAAATGAGAATAATTGTACATAGGGGTTTGTGGTGATTAAATGAGATCATGCATGTCAAATGCTCAGCATGGTTTTTGGCACGAAGAACTTAATAAATGTTAGCAATAATCCCTCAGTTGTGCCAGGCAGAAGCCTGATCATTGAGTCCTCCTCCACACTCAGCCACTCAGCCATCACTAGCATCCACTTATTCCCCATCTTGAAGACTAAATGCCACAACCCGACTCCCAGCTCCATTCTGGATTACAATAGTCATTTAACCATCTTGCTTCAGTGTTGCCTGGCCTTCAATTCCCTCCACCCTTAGTTCAGTATGATTGTTCTAAAATGCAATCTCAAGGGGCGCCTGGGTGGCTCAGTGGGTTAAAGTCTCTGACTTCGGCTCAGGTCATGATCTAGGGTTCTGGGATCGAGCCCCGTATCGGCTCTCTGCTCAGTGGGGAGCCTGCTTCCTCATCTCTCTCTCTCTGCCTGCCTCTCTGCCTACTTGTGATCTCTGTCTGTCTAATAACTAAGTAAAATCTTTAAAAAAAAAATGCCTCTCTGCCTACTTGTGATCTCTGTCAAATAAATAAAATCTTAAAAAAAAAAAAATGCAGGGCGCCTGGGTGGCTCAGTGGGTTAAGCCTCAGGTCATGATCTCAGGGTCCTGGGATTGAGTCCTGCATCGGGCTCTTTGCTCGGCGGGGAGCCTGCTTCCTCATCTCTCTCTCTCTGCCTGCCTCTCTACCTACTTGTGATCTCTGTCTGTCTAATAACTAAGTAAAATCTTTAAAAAAAAAATGCAACCTTAATCGTTTCACTTTCCTGCTTAAGGAGGTATTTGGTTCCCATTGTTTTCAAGATAAAGTCCACAAACTACTATCACAGCATTTAAGGCTTTTCATAATTGAATCATGCTTTTCTGTCTAGCCACTGTCCCCTCCAATGTACTTCTGGGACATACTGTTTTCTCCTTCTGCCCGTTTACCAGCTCTTGGTTTGGACGTTCTCTGAGATGACTTCCCTGATCTCTATACCAACTTTTCTTCTATTCTCTCTTACCAGCTTAATTCTGTAGTAGTACTTTCTCTCTCTCTCTCTCTCTCTCTCTCTCTCT
>PISX010017061.1:0-44457 GCA_004024625.1 Mellivora capensis
ATGGGAGAAGATATTTGCAAACGACATATCAGATAAAGGGCTAGTGTGTCCAAAATCTATAAAGAACTTAGCAAAGTCAACACCCAAAGAACAAATAACCCAATCAAGAAATGGGCAGAGGACATGAACAGACATTACTGCAAAGAAGACATCCAGATGGCCAACAGACACATCAAAAAGTGTTCCACATCGCTCGGCATCAGGGAAATACAAATCAAAACCACAGTGAGATATCACCTCACACCAGTCAGAATGGCTAAAATTAACAAGTCAGGAAATGACAGATGCTGGCGAGAATGTAGAGAAAGGGGAACCCTCCTACACTGTTGGTGGGAATACAAGCTGGTGCAACCACTCTGGAAAACCGCATGGAGATTCCTCAAAAAGTTGAAAATAGAATTACCCTCTGACCCAGCAATTGCACTACTGGGTATTTACCCGAAAGATACAAACGTAGTGATCCGAAGGGGCACGTGCACCCGAATGTTTATAGCAGCAATGTCTACAATAGCCAAACTATGGAAAGAACCTAGATATCTATCAACAGATGAATGGATAAAGAAGATGTGGTATATATACACAATGGAATACTATGCAGCCATCAAAAGAAATGAAATCTTGCCATTTGCAACGACGTGGATGGAACTAGAGGGTATCATGCTTAGTGAAATAAATCAATCGGAGAAAGACAACTATCAAAGGATCCCCCTGATATGAGGAAGTGGAAATGCAATATGGGTGGTTGGGGGTTAGGAAAAGAAGAAAAGAAACAAGATGGGATCGGGAGGGAGACAAATCATAAGTGACTCTTAATCTCACAAAACAAACTGAGGGTGGCTTCGGGGAGGAGGGTCGGGAGAGGGGGGTGGGGTAATGGACATTGGGGAGGGTATGTGCTATGGTTAGTGCTGTGAAGTGTGTAAGCCTGGTGATTCACAGACATGTACCCCTGGGCATAAAAAATACATTATATATTTATAAAAAATAAAAAATTTAAAAAAAAAAAGAAAGAAATTAAAAATAAATAAACCAAAAGAAAAAAAAAAAAAAGAACAAGGTCCTTCCTGAGGTAAAAGGAATGGGAGAATCTCTTTAGTTCAAAGATTTGGCTTTGAGCTAATCAGCAGTGCAGGCTGTGCATGTACAAACAGAGATGACTCACCCATGAGGTGGTGTGATTTGATGGCCTTTGCTCCCCAAATGCCTTAGTCCTTTTCCACGGTGCCTGATATCCCACAATTATACATGTGTTTCTTTGATATGTGGATCCTTGATCCTATTATATAAAAATTTAAAAAACTCCTGTGCTGAGGAAAATAATATTGAGCCTTAAAGATTTTTACAAATCCATGTTTCTTAGGCCTTACTCTGAGTTCAGATTTTCACTGAAGAATGTAGGATAGTATACAGACCCTGGACTTCTGAAACAGAATGAGGGGAACCCTGGAAGCTAAGAGGGATGCCAGCCCCCAAAGCAACCCCTCAGCAATCCTATGAGTTGGTGCAGGGAAGCCTTTGAGGGGTTTGGGAGGGCAGTGAGGGAGTTGGGAGTGGGGAATTAGAATTTACTCAGGTGAAAAGGTGGTATCCCATGTCAGCTGAGGTCAGTGTTGTCACTAGGATGTAAAAGGAGGTCATTTACCAATTGCATTGAGGACTTGGAAAAAGAGAATGCCTGGAATGGCTCCTGAGGGTCTCAGAAAGAGACGCCTAGCCCTGTCAGGGAGCAGATGTGACTGCTTACTTGTCATGGGGGTCCTTGATGCACAGACAACCAGAGCTGCATGGACCTCCATCTTGCCGGAGGTCTCCTATAGATAGAAAGCAAGAAGAAAAGCAAATAGCAGGGGTGTGATCGGTGTGGCAAAACCCACAGAAGGGTCATTGGGCTGGGCTTCCAAAGGCAAATTGTGATCTCACGTCTGTAAATAAGAACTTACTTGCCCGTAGGCAAGCCACCACTAAAATTTCTTCTAGAAATAAAGTTTTATTACTGACTTGACCATGAAGTCTGTCCAGGGAAGGAAATCTAAATACAGAGAAAGTGGCCAATAATTCAGCTGAAACAGAGATTAAGGAGCTGGAAGTTTCAGTGAGGCCAAGTGGAGAAATCACTTAGCAAGGGGGAAGGGGAGAGATGCTAGGCCGATGCCTCCTTCAGAACGCCTTCCTTCCAGTCTTTTGCCAAGCGGGTTGGGGAAGTGGTGAAGAATAAATAAGCTGAAAGTTTAAAATCCTGCTCTGCCTCTTTTAACCATGTGACTCTGGGCAAGTTACTTATGTCTCTGGGCTCCAGTCTCTTTGTCTACGGGGATGATAATACTACAACTCTGTACACACTCTATGTTTCATGACACGGCACACGTAAGATATTTCTCAAAGGGCTCAGTACTCCAAGCATGAACTGTTTCCTTTCTCTACTCTGTGTTCAAAAAAATTTCCTCTGGGAGTTCTCTTTTTCTGAATTCCTATAGCACTTCTCCTTTATGCACCCATAGTTACTCATTAAACCAAACGCTCCATCGTCTTTGTTCCTGGGAGCATGCCTGTATGCATTTATGTGTCTGTCTGTCTGCCTGTTTTCTTAGCCAGACTGCAAGCTTTTGGAAGTAGCAAGATATGTGTCAGATCCCTTGTGTGTCCCTTTCAGCTTCTAGAATATACTGTAGCATTCAGCAAATACTTGTTAAACAAATGAGGTTGTAAGTCCTGGAGAGGAAACTTCCCTGTGCTCCATATCAATTACCCAGCTTAGGAAGAGGCAGGTGTAGAATAATTTAGCCAGTGTTTGGTGTTTTTTGTTTGTTTCCAGTTGGTCTGTGACTATACATAGATTCAATCATAATGAAGCTGACAAAGGAGAGATGACATTTTGGAAATAGGAAAGGAATTTGGGTATTACAGCCCCACATTTGTCACCTCCCTGGCTGATAGCAGCAAGCACACGTTCCTTCGTTTCCTTTGGCTAAATTTGGATCAAATGCTGGTTGAGTGCACTAAGCAAGCCAGAACTGCATTGTACCTCTATTTTGTGACATATGAGCTCCCTGCTTTAATCTCCCCTCTACTGTATAAAAGAGGATCTGAGGCTGTTAGACTTCAATCCGGTGATTCATGCAGCTGCCACAATAGATCCTACCTCTCTCCTCACTGCTGCACAATATCAAGCTAAACAAAATGTCTTAGAAAGCTTCAGTACATGTAGTTAGCCTGTCACAGATCTCCCCCTCCCCACACACACACACACACACACTCTCTCTCTCTTTTTTTTCCTTCTGCTGAGCAAAAGAGTCCAAATGCCCAGCACCTGCCTTTTTACTGACATTTCCACAAAGGTAAAGGAATGAACCTTTGTCAATTCTAACCAAACGATCTGTTTTGAAACAATGAGATGAAAAGCCTGGGCCCCTCTCCTTGCCACTGGATTATAGTGCCGAGGCTTAAAATAAAGGACATTTGATTTTATTGATTTAATGAGGGATGGAGGCTTTTGCCGGAGCATCCCTCGTGGCACAGAAACAAGTCTTGTTGGCAGGTACCTCCACCGAGGCACTTCGCTTCCATTTGTTGGGTTTTGCGATGGTGCTTGTTTATGGGTTTGGCTGTTGGGATGACCCCTGGTGTTCCTTCCCGCGCTAAATGCCCGCGGTGATTTCAGTGTGTGTCTCTAGACTAGGAGACAGGGAGAGGAGGCGGCTCCGCACTGCAGGATAAAGAGCTGCGGGAAGAGGTGACGGAAAAGCACATCTTTGGAGGGGGGGAAAAAAAAGAGTCAAATAAAACAGACTGGAAAAGAAATAGCACTTCAAGCCGCAAAAGAGATTGTGCTCAAAACCTATTATTTCTCGGCAGAGTCTATTTCAGCGAGGTTTCTAACCCCCTCTCCGTCCATATCGTTGTCTCCCCACCCCCCATGCTGCTCCCTCCTCCTCCCTTTCCCAAGTTTGAATAGTGAGGAGGCTAAAGGGGTTCAGACACAATTTTTTTTTTTAAATTGTGGACGGGTCCAGACACAGCTAGATAATCTTTTTGCTTTTGTTCTCTTCTTCTTTGGGGTTTCTTGTGATATTATTATTGACATGTTCATATGGAAATTTTTGCATTATATGTTTCTTCCTTTATATTTGCCCTATTTTTTTCCCATACAGTCTGACTTCATTGTCCTCTGCGCTGTGTGAAAGGGACATTGCCAGTCACCTGCTGACCAAATATAAGCAGCAATCGACTTCTAATACCGAATTGGAGTGCGTGTCTGTTAATAGACATGGGTACAGCCGCGATTCCTGTTACTGTGATCATATGTCTGTATACACTGTGTACATTTCTTGCAGTGTATTTATACAGTCCACCCGTAGATGAAACACCCAATTCCCTCTGGTGTTACTGTCTTTCTGATTGCGAGCTTAAAGAGGAACAGTTCCTAAGAGCATATGGTTTCCAAAACCCAGCCCTTCCCCCTCCTTTTCAGTTTACCCAGAATGAGCTGCTGCCCCTCCCCCGGCCGTTTCTCTGCTCTCTGCTCAGAGTGAGTCTGAAACCAGGGGGCAAAATCATTAGTTCCCAATTACCTTAAGCCATGCAAGATAACCTCTATCAAGGGTTGTTGGTAAAATATGCACATGGTTCCAGTGTCTAGACAGTTATGAAATATGGGTGTGGGGCTCAGCCACCCCAGAACACCAATGCATCTCAAATGAACTGCTTTTATTAAAGAAGTATAATCACCAGGATAACTAATTACGTCAATACCACATAGTTAATTAAACCCATTATAGTTACGATTCCCCTGGAGAGGAGGTCAAATAAAGGGACCATCTTCTTCCTTCTACTGTCCAACAAAAGAAAAAGAAATTAAATAAAACACAACACAGACCTCTGTGTTTTCCATCTTTTTCTCAGATGTTGGGTAACTACCTCGTGTGTCGTCCAAGAAGATCTTCAAGTGCAAACCGTATCCAAAGAGTGCTAGATTGTCCAGAAGACTGCTTCCAAACTTACTTGTACTTCAATTAAGTGATTACCACCTGCTTGATTGGTGCAAGAAACAGTGACAAGGGAAAGTGAAAAATGGAATGAACAGCCACTGTGTTTTTATTAATATCATGAAGGAGGGCAGTACTTATGTTTCGGTTCAATCTGGCTTCATCACTGAGAGCAGGGAGGTGGCCCATTTACCCCTCCTGACCCGAGCCAGGGACAGCCAGAGTGACACACCAAGGTGAGGTATTAAAGCTTATCAACCAGGCTGAAGTCACACAGATTCCATATCCTGCAGTTTCAACAAAAACAAAGCTTCCTTGCACTGACACTCAAGTATTAAGGATAATTCCGGTATGAACATGGAAAAGGAGAGAATTCAAGAACTCTATTCCACAGAGATGCTATTTGCCAGAGGAAGAATGTGGGCAAAAGGACACATATGTCCACACCCACAAACACACACACACACACACACACACACACAAACACACACCCCTCAAATACTAATCTCTGGAAAATAAAACCAAGATATTTGGATTTTCCTTGCCTGAAAATTCACCAGGTCATTATATCACTGTCACACCTTCTTCTCAAAGAAGTTCATTGTACATAGAGAGGATTTGCATGTACTTCTCCTGATTAACAAAGAAAACTTTGTATAAAAGGGCTAGGCACTGAGACGTGCAAATGTGGCCAGCCTGACCCCCTGCAGGAGAAGGCAGACAAGCAGTAGGGAGAAGAGGTAGATGAGGAAGGGGAAAGAATGCTTTGATCCCAGTGCAGCACACACAATGGAGCCGGCGGCACCCCCAGCAAGCCCTGACCCTGAGCAGGCTGAAGTTTGGCATGGAGTCACCGGGCGGGAAGCAATATAATGTGCAGCATTTCGTGCAATGGTGAGCGACAGAAGGCCGAGAAATCCCTGTCCTTACCGGATTTTCTCGCCACCATTGTGGCCACTGGTTGTCCACGGTATTGCTATCGGGTTGTTGCTATTGTTCCCCCCCACACAACCCCACTCAGGAAATTAGAATATTGTTACAACTGCAAGAAAGGCCCACTTATTTTTCAGTGAGGACATGCTCATAAAATCTAGACCATGAGCAAAAGGCAACACCGTCCCATAGGCCACATGAAAACCAAAAGGTCAGGTGTTAAATCTTTTATTTGTCCAGTGGTTTAAGCTGACATATGCCGCTTTTAGTTTAGATGTAAAACAATCTTTTATTCGCCATCCACAACCTTCACCCTTTCCCCAAAAGTTCCCCCTCAGACCTCTTTGTTCTTCTCAGGGAGCTACCAGCCTACTAGTCCCACCCCACCCCCACCAGAAACATTAGGGAGGGGTCTCTTTCTTTTTTCTTTTTCTTTCTTTCTTTCTTTCTTTCTTTCTTTCTTTCTTTCTTTCTTTCTTTCTTTCTTTTTTTTTAAACTTCATCTCCTTTGCTCCTTTCTCAAATCAGTTGCCAAGTCGAGGGAATCTCTTGCCATCAACTGCTTCTCTCCAAATCCCCTTCTATCCCCACCCTCCTCACATCTTTTTTCCACTCTGAAAAAAGTTTCTGCTTTTTTCCCACTCACATTCCCTTTTGATTCCTGTTACACAACTCACCAGATTGATCTTTCTAAAGTATTCTTCTCATTGGATTGCTCTTTGGCTCAAGATCCTGCATTGATCGCCCAGAACTGTCCGACAGAATAAATTATAAATTCTCAATTTGCCTTTAAGCTTGTCTCCATTCTATCTCTGTTCCTTGTGCAGATTTGCCTCTCAGGACTTCCCTACCGTGACCTTTGCCCCTTCCCTGATCAGGTCACATTCTAGAGACTCAAGGCCTTAGCCCTGTATATGCATTTCACCCTCAATCTCCTCCACCTCACATTCTTGAATTTCTACAGTGTTCAATGTTCATCTTAATGCCTCCACCAGGAAGCCTTTCCTGATATCCCTAAGCTACAGATGCTGTTATCACTCTGATTTTCCAGAACAAATTTTTTAATATGTATTTGATGACCATTACCATAATCTGCCTGTAATAAAAATGATTGATCATAGCATTTCTTCAAATTTTAAACTCTGTAAAAATTTGGAGACCATCTCTTACTGATCTCTGTAAGAGCATAACTAAATATCTGTCTACTGGAATTGAATTAAGATTATGAAGTCTTTTCAAAGCAGGGTAGGTATCCATCTACTTGGAAAAGTTTCGTACTGTCATAGTTCAAGGGAGTAAAAAAAATGAACACCCAGGACTTTCCATCTCCATCATTTTATATCAAGAAAATGAGCTTCATTATTATAGTTAATTTTTGAAAGAAGTGGGGTAGACAAACTAACCCCTTAAATTATCCAAAACTTATTTTGACCTAATAAAATATTTTGCTTTGTAATTTTGTTTGAAAATTTGTGATGATAAATTGTTAAATTCCAAGACTTATACCTTGATTTCTGAGCAGATACAGAAGACCCACCTTGTGACTACCAAATTTGTAGTGGTTCTCCGCCTTTCCTGATCTGTGCCTTCACAACTTTCACGTTGAGCTAAACTCAACCTTGAAATTATTATGCTCAAACTTCAGAGACCAAGGCAATCAATTGAGTATGTTAATTATACAAAAGGGAGAATAGTAGAGAACAAAGATCAGTATACAGACATCCCCAGCTTATAATGGTTCAACTTAGGATTTTTTGACTTTATGATGGTACAAAAATGATATGCACTCAGTAGAAATTGTACTTTGAATTTTGATTTTTTCCAGGGTTAGTGATATGTGGTATCACACTCCTCTCGTGATGTTGGGAAGCTCGTAGCCAGCCACTCAATCATGAAGGTAAACAACCTATACACTTCCCACTATTCTGGGCCCATACAACCATTCTGTTTTTCCCTTTCAATTTAGTACTTGACAAATTACATAAGATATTCAACACTTGGTTATATAATAGGCTTTGTGTTAGATGATTTTACACAATTGTAGTCTAAAGTAAGTAGTCTGAGCATGTTTAAAGCAGGCTAGGCTGAGCTACCATGTTCCATAGGTTAGCTGTGTTCAATACATTTTCAACTCATGGATTTATCGAGACATAATCCTATTGTGAGTCAAGGAAGATTTGTATTAGGACTCATGAGATCTGAGTTCTAATTCTGGTTCTACCTCCTGACAGATTGAACAAACCACTTAATATCTAGAAATCACTATGAGGTTCCCACCATACACACACACACACACACACACACGCACGCACAGCCATAATGCTGGACTTTTTACACTTTATAAAAGAAAATAGAATAGCCTTAAAATTATTTTTTTAAGATTTATTTATTTATTTATTTGACAGACAGAGATCACAAGTAGGCAGAGAGGCAAGCAGAGAGAGGAGGAAGCAGGCAGAGAGAGGAGGAAGCAGGCTCCCCACTGAGCAGAGAGCCCGATACGGGGCTCGATCCCATGACCCTGGGATCATGACCTGAGCCAAAGGCAGAGGCTTGAACCCACTGAGCCACCCAGGCGCCCAAATAGCCTTAAAATTATTAAAGTAAGGAAGTTGAAAGTAAAGAACACATTTATTCATCATTTAAAACTGCGTGATAATATAATTCCATATTATTTTGGACAAACACACAATTCTCTGCCCCTTTGACTATATATATATATATATATATGACTGATTCAAAGAAAAAAGGTAAAAATAATTAGGAAAAAGAACCATAATACAAATCTGGAACAAAACAAAACAAAAAACAATATAAATGTGATACAAAATCAGAACAAAAACCATGTCATATCACCACTACCACTTGTATATAACTACAGAAGAATGTAAAATAGTAATTAAATAGACCAAGAGCTGCCATTGTGGATGGATATATGATGATAGTTATACAAATCCAAGTGATTCTGAACTAACATGAGATACCATGGGCTCTTCAACATTTTTCTGCTTATAGAATTTCATTTATGGGGTGCCTGGGTGGTTTAGGTGCTTAAGTGTCTGCCTTTCACTCAGGTCATGATCTCAGGGTCCTGGAATTGGGTCCCATGTTGAGCTCCTGGCTCACCAGGGAGTCTGCTTCTGTCTCTCCCTCTACCTCTCCCCTTATTCATGCTCTCTCTCTCTATCTCTGTATCTCTCTGTCTCAAATGAATAAAATCTTTTTTAAAAATCCTGTTTAGTGATTGAAAAAGCAATTATTTGGGTTGATAATGATTTCATCATTTGAAAATTGACTTCTCTTCCTAATGAATAAATTACATGTAAACTACTGAAATACAAAAAAAAAAATTCTGAGTCTAGATGTTTAGAATTTTAATTCTGTCACAGCCTGAAATGAGCCCCAGATAGTTTAGGGTTTACCAATGAAAATGGTAATGATACAGAATTTGAACTGCTATAACCCCATCTTTACCCAAAAAGATCTGCTAGAAGGGAACAAAAATATAGAAGTAGTCTCTGTGTTGAAGGAAAGAAAGAAAAAAGTAGCAGGAAGGGAAGGAAGAAAGGAGAGAGGGAGGGAGGAAAAGAAGGGAGGAAGAGAGGAAGGAAGTAAAGCAAGGAGGAAGGAAGGGGGGAGGGAAGCAAGGAGAGAAATAATAGGGCAGAGAGAGAGAAAGAGGGAAAAGAAAGAGAGAGGTGAAAAAAAATAAGGATAAAAAAGAGAAGAAACAATATTTAAGGAAAATCTGAAAAAATGTTGAGAGATAGACAAATCTGGGGAACATTTAAGTGACTCCCCCAAATTTCTATCAGGGACTTCATCAACTTCCTCACTTTTCTTCCCTACCTGGATTCTGAGCATCTCACTGTAATAAACTTACTAGCAAAATGGTAGTGCATGGATGAAGAACGGCCATGGATAAAAAGAAATGACAACCCTAAGCCTAATTACAATAAAATGTTTTCCTATGAACATCCAGCAAACAAACCTACCTAATATATTCAGGAATACACTACTACACTTAAGACAAGACCACTACTACACATAAATATTTCCTTCCAATGGCTCCCCATTTTCTGCAAGATCTATGTAAAAACCAAGGACAGCTTAATTCTGAAACCTCTTTCTCTGCTACACCTCCACTCTCACAATATTCTGTAGAAGTACCAAAAAACAAAACAAAACAAAAAACCTCACACTTCCCTGGGATGGTCATCAGAGAATAAAGGAGAAATTGTAATTTTAACCAAGGGATTCAGTGTTGACTCAGAGGTGTCAGAGAGTATAATCTGTCCTCTGTGAAGCCTTTCTAGACCTCCTGGGGGAGGCAGATACTCCCTTCCTAGAAAATCTCTGACCTGTAGCTTTCTTCTCTTAAAGCACTTGCCTCACTCTATTGGGTTTCTCTTTTATGTTTATGCCTTCTCTACAAAAGCAGAAGTTCTGAGAGAGGTGGATATTTAATCGTTCCCGAAATCAGAAACCCTCACATGTGCCTGGTACATAATAACAGCAATCATAGTTACTATATGCATCAGGCATTCAGAAGAGTTCTGCTATCAAGAAACCTACTGCTCTGTAATAAAAAATCCTCTCATTGCTTAAAATACTCTCACAAAAATTATCATATTTTATCATTAGGTCCATTAAGACATTTTTTATCCTCAATTTCCAGTTGACAAACGTGTTTAATGGTCCAGTTAACCAACCAGAGGAGCTTAGATAAGCTAGTTGCAGAATTTTAGAAAAGTTGCTTAACTTCTCTAGGCCTCAGTTTCTCTACTTGTAAAATGAAAATATTTGATATGAGTCTCTTTAAAGTCCCCTCTACCTCTCTATAACTGCTTACTTAATTTTAGAATGTAAGAATCATCTGGACGGGACAGGCGCTCAATCGTAATTCCAAAAATACTGGTAGGATGAACTCTAAGCTACTACTTATACATGAACCTGAGGGTGCTCTGAACACCTAAGAATAGACCATTTAAAGAATTAACAAAGAGCAGACGCTTCCTGTAGCAAACAGCCAAATGGAAAAAATACACACAGCCAAAATTGCATTGTATTAATAAAACAGAAGGATCAGACAAACTCACAGAATGGAGCACTATTATAATTTCTTGCAGTTGCTGCTCTTTCTGTAGTCCTACAGATGTTAGAAAAGAAAGGGAGGTTTTTAGGTTTGGGGGAGGATAGAGGAACCATGAAGGAGGACCAAGGAGTTGTACAAAGTAAAAACGATTTGAGGATGAATAAACTTCATGTATCACTATCTGGAAATCTTTTCATTCAACAGAGAATGGCTGTGTTTTGTTTTGTTTTGTTTTGTTTTGTTTTTCCCAGATAATCAGGGACTATCCAAAAAAAAAAAAAAAAACAAAACAAAACAAAAAAAAACCCACCGAGCAATAGCTCACAAAATAGTTTCAATAACCCCCCCAAATCAATATCATATTGACCTTTTGATCCAATTGCAATGCAATAAAATAAAAAATTAGTAAGTGACAACTTTCATAATTCCATGTTACTGGAAACTTATAGAATATTACCCAAAAATATAATGTAAATGTAATATGAAGAGAAAGACACATGAAAAATTATGAACATTTACACTTAAATAACTGAAAATTACAGGTCAAATTAAGGAAGTAGTATTGAGAGACAAATTTTCATTTTAAATACATTTATCAGGAACCAAGAAAGATTTAAATAAATGAGGTACGTGATTACTCAAAGCAGAGTAAAAGAGTGACCAAGTAAACCACGGAAACAAGAAGGAAATAATAAAAGATAACAGCAGGGAATTCCAGTTAAAGATGGGGGATTGGATGTGTGCCTTTATCCACCCCCTCCATAAACCTCATAAAACAATGGTGAAGGCATCTCTCGAGGCATAAATTCTATAAAGACAAAGAGAACAGAGGATGAAAGAATAGCAATAAAGCTTCAGATGATGAGAAACAGAAGAATGCATATTAAATGGCTTAGCAAATTAAAAAAGAGATTCCTAAGCTGGTAGCAAAGAAATCTGCGAAACTTTCATTCATCTCACAAAACTTCCCTTACACTCAGGTATTTTCAGCACCTGCATCTCTAAAAGTGAGGGTGAAGGTAGAACCAAAGAAAACAAAAGATGACTGATTAACACTGTTTATGAAACAGATGTCTATAGGACCGCCTCCACTCTGTGTAAGAATCCCTACTCCACCCAACAGAAGAACTGGAAGCAGATTTTTCTAGAGATAGTAAAACAAAGATTCCCTGACTTTGGGAACAACACATCTAATGGTAAAATGAAACAGCATGCTTCAAATAGTGGAATTAACGGAAAGTTGATACACTGAATTTGAGATCTCCATTCCTCTCTCTCTTAGTTACTTAGTGAAGGACACTAATAGCCCAGACTTATAATATTGAGGCTAGAAATTAGAAGATTTTTCTCTGGGAACATTGATAAACCAAAGAGGAGAAGCACTAAGATACTGATATTGCATGTTCCCTGAGAAGATAGCCAGTAGGCTACACTAAAGTCCACAGTTGACAAGTTCCAGTCATCTTTATAAAACAGCACTCTTAAACATGATCAGTTCAGGCATGAGGGATGAGAGAGATGAGAAGCAAGTTGAAGAAAAAGGGACTTTGCAAGGAGAAGAAAACTGAACAAAGAAGCAAAGCTACTGTTACTTTTAATAAGGTAAGAGAAGATATTGCATCCGTGAATCAAGAACAAGATTTTTATCACAAAGGAACAATGAATAGAAGAGCTCTTGGTTATTAAAATTATAATAGTCAACAGAAAAATGCGACAGAAGATCTGATATGTAGTGTGGTAAAAATCTAAGGGACAGTTGAGTAGACTAAGAGAGGGGGAAAAATTAAAATATTAGAGGATCAGTTGCTAAATATTAGCTAAAATCTATTAAAAATACTATAAAGACCCATGAACATCGAAAACAATATCAGGGAAGCAGCAAAGTCATTGTATCTCATGACAACTGTGCAGCAGTCAATACCAGGGGAAGAGAATACAGAACCGAGGAAGAGTCCCTGGTTTATATAGGCTTGGTATTTGATAGAGGTTGGCACCATTCATTTAGAATAGATACATACCTATACATAAAACATTGCACATTTTCAGTTTTATATATATAACAAATATGGATATGGTTTGGAAAGACAGATTTGGTTGAAGTGCATGAAATTGCTGATATTTGACAGTTTATGACCTACATAAATATCAATTTCATAAAGTTCAATCTAATACATGGAATGATTAATGATCACCTGTAAAAGAAAAGATATAGAGAAATGGACTAAAGAATATAACAAAACAAAAGGATAGCCTTTACTGGATATGTTACAAGCTATGAAGTGGAAATAAGAATAACTGAGTTCTGCAAACCAAGAGGTAATGATGGTGGTAGGTTTGCAAACTAACTTACAAAATACTAACAGAAGTAAAAATTACCAAGATTGAGTTCAAAGTTTTCATGTGGAAAAAAAATAGCAAGAGTCTAAAAGAGAGAAGATGATAAGAAATGATAAAGCTATTTGGGCAGAGGAAGAAATATTTAAAAGGCAGATAGTCATATCTAAGAGAAAGACTAAAATTAGCTAAATATGCTTTCAGGGAACAACAACAAAAAAGCATAAAACTCAGAGGACAAAAGGAAAGTTAAACACAAGAATTTTTAACAACACTTCAGGATACTCCCTAGCCAAAACTAAAAGACAGACTGTCACACTTTCCTCAATGAGCTAGTGGTACTAGTGAAGGCAAGGCAGATGTCCAACACTTTTTTTTCCACCTCCTACCACAATGGCCATCATACTCAGCATTGTGTCCAACACATGCTAAGCTCACAAAATGTGCTTGATGAAATCTAGTGGGAAGGGGGATTGCAAATGATTTCATTTTTCCCCTTGAGAGGGATTTTCCTTTGGATTGCACAATTCTTAAACTCCAGATTTAGAAAAAGACACAGGCTTCCCATATTTGTCTGGATAAGAGTGATTTTTTCTTGCCCTCTTCAACAGACACTTACAACAGTGAGAATTAAGCCTATAAATTACATGTATTAGACTTGATCACGACATGATACATCTTCTACTTATAATTTAGATGATCTTATATAATGTGCCAGACAGTAATGTTATCATTATTTACAGAACCTTGAATGCGGCAGTAATCATCAATCTAAATGTCCGTACATTATTTTTAACAGAGAAGCACAGTGATCTATTCCAGGTTAATGCCAAGTGAGTAGGATGAGGAATTAAACCAGGAGACAGAGACTTCTCTGTAGCTACAATAATGATCTTCTGAGTACTCTCCTACTCCCCACACCTCCCTGGACCACTCTTTCCTTACTTTGGTGATCCATTAAGTCGACTTCTTCAAATATCCATTTACAGTAAGTCCTTTACAATTTTCATGAATAAAGTAAAAGGTGTGGTAAATTACCAAGGGCATTAATTATACAGGCAACATGAAATGTTTGCTCATCATACTCAATAATCTCTCAAAGGAAGATGAAATTGTTGTACTTGCACTTACCCATACTGAAATTCAAGTTTTTTTATCGTTTTAATGGGCTTTAACATTTAATTTGCCTAAATTATTACTTTGTTGATATAAATAGGATGTTTATTTACTCTAGGCTAGCAATAACTGAAGGAGGAAGCCTCTAAAGACAAAATACTCAATTACGCTCCATACCGGGAATCTATGAATCATAACATAATAATTGAGGCAAGTGTCTTCCCTCGGTCTCAGAATTTGCTGTCCATTTGCAACATGAGACCAAAATGAAAAAGCTAGGTAGCTCTTCAGTTCCTCCTGCACCATTTTGGTGTATAAAACTGAGTTATTTTGATTGAACTCCCAAGTAACCGACTTGCCCCAATTTTGTGTTCAAAACCACTCTCCAGCCATGATAGAAAATGCAGGTACTCATAGATCGATGTTGATTGAATCAAATGAGTCTAACACTTTCAACTACTTATGTCATTTTTACTCACTTTAACCACAGTTGCTGACCCTTCCTTAACTATAAGATAAATAATAACGCCTCCAACATACTGTGAATTCTCTGAATATCTCCTATGAACATATTAATCAAAATACAAATGAATTTGTGTTTTCTGTTAGGCAGAAATTCTCCTGTGACATTTCTTTTTACATAGGCACAGATGAACCCTTCTGTGTACAAATAATTAAGTTCTAGCTCTATGTCTGTACAAATTGCAAAAGGTGTTCTAAATTCCAGAGCCAGAGGAAAAAAGGTGGGTGATGCGGATCCAATACCTTGAAAGAAATTAAATATAATTTTTAAAAAGTCTTCTAATTAAGGTCTCATCAAACAAAATTTAAGATGGAATTAATAGAATTTATATTTAATTTGTGGAGTTCATATTACATAAATACATTTTCAGAAAAATAATTTATACTCAAGCTCTCCTAATTACTAGTTATATGATCTTTGGCAGCTTACTTAATCTCTTTGAACCTTAGTTTCCTGGCCGATAAAACAGAGATAACAACAGTTAACTTGACGGGGTTGTGGTGAAGTTCAAAGGCAAGAATGAACGTAGAAGTAACTTGTTCATTTTTAAAGTCCTGTAGAAATGAAATGGGTGTTTGCACCACCTGCTATGGACCCAACACTAATCTTGAAGTTTGGAGAGAATATAAGAGGAGTACAAGGTAGAGTCTCTTCCCACAGCTATCCTTATACCCACTTGGAATCAGGAAATAATTAGAAAATGAGACAAAACTATATAAAACTAAGTTGTGTGGTCCAGACTATGTGTGCAGTAACAATTCTAAGAAAGGAGAAGTTAAAATTGGCTGGAAATGATGAATATTTTCTTTCTAAATGGAACAGGCTAAGCTTTGCCTGAACAAAGAAGCAAAGATATCTGACAGCTGCTTACCACTCTCTGTTGCTTAAAATATCAGAGGAGTATGAGGTTTAGGCAGCTCTGAGGGCTGAGTCATCTTCCTCCTTACTTGGTATTTATTCAGGACGTGGCTCTAACCCTGATGACAACAGCATTCCTGACCTCTGAGCTGCTCAAAATGCTGAGATGTTTCCGAAGGTGAAATGGACGCCTCATCCAGATGCCCGTGTGGTCACCATTCCCAGTGATGTGTCTGCTGCCTCCTTGTTTGGTCGCAGGGTTTGTTCTAAGTGAGGGAAGTCTTGACAGCTGAAGAAGAGGAACAAAGGCCAAGTGAGAAATATTCAAGATTTTCTTCTCATGACAATGCTCAAGGCTCACAGCTGAGGTAATTATAGAAAGAACTGGAGTGAAAGCCTCTACCATCTACCTCTGGAGCTTGTATATCATCTGGTTTGATCAGTTTGAGTCAGTTGTCAAGTTCTGTGAGGGCCTATTTTGAACCAAGCTCTATAAGTGCTGGATCTGTGAAATTTAGCAAGGGAGATAAAAGAAAAAAGATATTTATTGTTAACGATAATCCCGCATATATTTTAGGTCCTCATCTGACCCAGTACTGTGTGCAAAAGGGGCTTTTGTCATTACTTTTTTGCAGGTGCGGAGGCTAAGGCCTACATAGCTTCTCTAACTCACCTAAGATCCCACAATTTCTAAACTACAGAGAGAAAGTTTAAACCCAGAAAATCCTGGCTCTAGCCTGTGCTCTTTATACTTAAATTGTCAGAGGGAGAAATATGAATAAATAAGGAGAAGTACTAGTGGGGGGGAAAGGAGGCAGGCTCAGGGAGCAGGATATTTCCACTCTTCTAGTTGGTGGGATATTTTCACAAGAGAGGAACTGTGGAGGAGTAGTGTAAAAAGAGGTTGAGGCCATTGACAGAGAACTTTGTTAAGGGTCATCGCTTTGCACCCAATTATGTCAACCATGGGGAGTTACCAATGGCTGACTAAATGTGTTGTTAGGAGTAGTCCCGGGTACAGGCAATAGGTGTGTAGGACAAGGACCTATGCATAGAAAATTTTGAACAAAAATAATAAAACCTAGCCATTCTGATTTTAATCATCACCTCATGCCTATAACTCTAAATAAGGAAGTGACCAAATATCCTTCCTCTTCAAAAAAAAAAAAATATGGTGTACATTTGCATTTTAAACATTTGCTGTCATTAATGTTGTGTTTTAAGAATACACGGGAACGGGGTGCCTGAGTGGCTCAGTGGGTTAAGCCACTGCCTTCGGCTCAGGTCATGATCTCAGGCTCCTGGGATCGAGTCCCGCATCGGGCTCTCTGCTCAGCAGGGAGCCTGCTTCCCTCTCTCTCTCTCTGCCTGCCTCTCTGTCTACTGTGATCTCTCTCTGTCAAATAAATAAATAAAATCTTTAAAAAAAAAAAAAGAATACATGGGAAGGCTTTAATGATCACATTTCAATTATTAATCTTTCCTAAACACTGTGTTCTACAAGTAATTTCAGAAAACCCCTACTCTGCGGTGGACCCCCACAACACCCATGCTCAGTTGCATGAATCCAAGAGTAAATTGGGAATTTTTGAGTTTGCGTTGGGCAGACATAGCTGGGATTGTTGAGTCAAAAAAATCAGAACTTGAGTTACTTCACTTATATCATTCTATGGGATCACTTGGAGTTTTCTATTTTTTACTTAAATTCAAAATACAAGTGTAATATTTTCTTCTGAAAAATGCAAATCTTAGTTCACACATAAAATATCCCATGAATTTGAGTAATCTTTAAAATTAAAATCATTCGGGGCACCTGGGTGACTCAGTGGGTTAAAGCCTCTGCCTTCAGCTCAGGTCATGATCCCAGCTTCCTGGGATCGAGCCCCGCATCGGGCTTTATGCTAGGCAGGGAGCCTGCTTCCCTTCCTCTCTCTCTGCCTACTTGTGATCTCTATCTGTCAAATAAATAAAAAAAATCTTTAAAAAAAAACATTCATTTTGTGTGTTGTTTTAAAACAGAAGATGAAAAAATGATGCTGATTATTATTTACCACATGAAAATTATTTCATCACGTGGCAGGGCTAGGGGAAGGGTGTTATAAAAATGACCCAGTCAAGGTGTCAAATATGTTGGGAATGCCACTGGGAGTCACTGAATATTTTTGATGGGAGGAGTCACAAAAGAATGGCCAGGGTGAATCATAAAAGACACCATCATTACACCTATATGTGCTTGTTGTAACTAGACAAGGGAAAAAGCAAGGTCTATGCTATGGAAACAATACAAATGTTACTTATGGAGAATATTCTGGGGTTTTGATAGGCTGCTGCATTTTAAGATAGAGCATCAATTCTACCTCCAGCTGGTCTGTCCTTGAAAGCAGACAGTTCTTATTTTTTTAACTGCCAGCAGAGAACACTGCATTTCAAAGAATCAGTAGGAAATAAGACAATTTGGAGGCTTTTGTCACCCAATATCTTGGGAAATGTCAGCTGAGAAAATCATCCCTTAGAGTTGTTTTGTTAAGGATGCGTGGTTGTCGGAACTTGTACTGTTGTTCTCAGTATTCCAGGCACATCCTTATGGGAAGACTATACTTCCCCATCCTATAGAGACCGGCCTGGCTCCGTGGCTGACTTGCTTCAGCTAGTAAAATGTCAGTAGATGTAACATGTGTTTGGGGCAGTTGTAAGAGTCAGTGTGTGGTTTGCCGTGTTTTTTTTCCACCATCTCCGTGATCAGGAAAGCATGGAGCCCCTAATCACCTGGGTTCCCGAATGACTGCAATGGACAGTACTCCTTTGTCAAACGATGATGAATACACCACCAGGACAAGAAGTAAACCCTGGAATTTTCAGCCGCTAAGATTTCCTGGTTATTTGTCATCACAACACTTACTAGCCCAACGGAATTGACAGAGCAGTGCCTCATTTGGGCAGATACTGTGCAAGTCACTACCCAAATTTAGCCCGACCGGGAGAAATCACAGTCGTGGAACTTACTGTGTAGACATCAGTAGAATTGATTTTACTGAAGAGATGTTGTTGGGAGGATCATCCATAGTGAAAGACACTACACACACACCTCAAAAAACTCATCCCGGTTCACACGTAAAGATGTTGTCATGGTTTAGGGGCATTCTGCTGATAAAACTTGCTGAACGTCCTCAAAAGAAGTTCTAAGCTTCCTGGCAATCGAGCTGAAAAAGATAAATGTGATCAAGTCTATGATACTCAGTATTTAAAAGACAGAAATAGTTGATTTTGCTCATGACAACTTTAACAATCCTTAACACAAAGCCGAGGCAGAGGGGGAGTAATGTTGAGCCAGATCTATTCATCGCCATCCCTTCAAAGCTTTCCTTATCACGCATGCCTCCCCTTTCTCCCTTAAACATGAAAAAAAAACACCCAGCAATTAAAATGTCTGGCCCAGGGAGACAGAGAGCTCAGCCCCAGTCCCTACCTAAAATTGGGCCTCAGGACCCCTAAGGCTTCATTCTGATGTAGGTGCAGATCTGCCACTTGCTGACAGACCCTTTCCCAGCACCAAGTATGTTGGGGTCACTGGGAAAAAGGGAACTTATGAATAAATCTGAAAGGGGGTCTGAAAATTTAGATGAATGCCAAAGGAGTCCTTTGTGAATAAAATTAAGCAGTCATCGCCATAGAGGACAAACATTGTAGCTGGCCCTGCTTCACGGCTACCTCCCAAGGCTTCCTCCGGGAGGCAAACTCATGGGTCTGTGTTAAATGGCTTAATTTTCTTAATCAACTATTTCATTGTGAGTTTTTAATTTCACTCCCATGCTTATTTTTTTTTTCATTTTGCCATAATACAGCTCTAAGTACCGTGGCAAACATTTGACAGTCCGCTCAGCGGGTGCTGGGCTCTGCAGAGCTTAGAGAGCTCTACCTTTTATTAATTGGGTTTCAGAATGTGTTCCTGTGTGAACAGAAGCTAAGATGGGACTATTGTACCTGTCAACATGAAGCTGGGCGAAATAAAATATTTGGAATGTGTTTTAAAATAACTCATTGTGAGCTTGATCGGTTGAGAATTTAAAAGCAGAAATATTCCTTAATGTTGAAATAAATAATCACGCAATCAAAATGGCAATAAAATTAAAGAAACGATAGGATTTGTTCAAGGTGTTTCAGTATTTGGTAACAATGAGAACATTTTCTTTATGCCCAGTAGATTATTCATTGAAAAGGTAGTTCTGGAAAAGCATTTTAATAAAAACTCTAGGGGCATGGGGAGGTAGTACCTACTTTGAAAACCAACAACGAAGGCTCTCTAAATACTTCTGATGTTTCCAATTTAATTTTTGTTTCATTTGGAAGGTTCCCCCCGCCCTACTCATCAAGCAAAACTCTCAATCCAAAATTTCAAATTTTAGTCTAAAAGAAGCTCTTGCCAAGCATTGACATCCTGAGGATTGTGTCTCTCTTTTGGTGAAGGAGAAGTATCTTTGGGACTCTTTTCTCCTTTTTTCATGTATGCACTTCATAATTCAATGAACTTTAATGACATATATTCTAAGACTTCCACTCAAGGCAGAAGATAAAAGGGAGGGGAAGAGAGCACTGTAAAAGTTGACCAAAGAAATCTCAGTCCCTCTCTTGTCATTAGCACTGTTATTTCCTTCATTAATTTTGCTCAACTCTGAAATAATGAATGTTCTCTGTATCTTCCCAAGGGCCCATCTTTAGGCAGTTCCCCTAAAAAGGGTTGTATCCTGAAGTTTAAGCATGGGAAAAATAAAGATGAAGCCACAACAATCATAAGACAAAAACCTAGAGAAGAGATGGATAGATAGATAGATAGATAGATAGATGGTCATGCTTGTTTCTGATTAAAAAAATATATATCATCATTGTAAAAATCTTCAAAAGTTGTGGCAATGAGCAAATTAAAAATGAAAAACCCCTGAAATTTTGTTCCCAGAGATGGCCACTATTTGGTCTATTCCCTACTAGGACTCTTTCCATGCATTTACACACACACACACACACACACACACACACACACTTTTCATTGAAAAACAAAAATAGAGTCATGTCAAACAGTGTGTTTCAACTTGCTTTGTACACTTGTCAATATATCAAGGACAATGTTTTTGTTTGATGTATAGAACTGCCACATTCTTTTGATGTCTCTCCAGTACTTCACTAAAATCCAATACATAAATGGAAAGTAATTTTTTAGCCAATTCTTATTGACAAATATTTTAATGTTTCTGATATGTCAATATTATAGTCACTTGGTTGGATATTCTCCAGAAGATAGATTTCTAAAAACAGAGCTAAGGAGGTAAAAGTTAAAATATTGCTACATATTTCCAAGTTTCCTCCAAAAATGTTATAGCAATTTACATTCCTATCGACATGTATGAGAAAATATGTCACTCCACCTATTTTTAAGCTTTGCTAATCTGAAAGATAAAATGTATCTCATTATTGCGTAAATTTGCATTTTTAGCCAGACTGAGGTTATTTACACATATTTACTTGGATTCTTTACAATATTGTGTCATTACCAAGAAATATGAGACGGCTTTATTAAGTCTTCTTTATTTTTTCAGTAATGCTATATTATTTTCCTGATAGATCTCTTGCAAATTTCTTATTAAATTTCTATGTATTACATTTACTTTATTGTTGATGAATGGGATTTTTTTCATGATATTTTCAAGTGATTTTACTAATATAATAAAGCCTATCTATAACTGAATTCATGTTTACTTTCTAGCCACTTTCTTAAACTCCATTAGTTTTAGTAAAGTTTCATTTGTTTTCAGTTGTTGTTTTTTGATGTTGTTCTATGGTAAATTGTCATACTGCCACTGGTCATACGTTTTGTCTTTTATTTTCCAATAGTGATGCAATAATAACAATGGTCATTCTCATCTTATTTCAGAATTCAGTGAGAAAGCCTTCAGCTTCTCATTAGACCACTTTAGAATGTGGACCACTTTAAGAATCTAATAAAAGTTATAGGCCTTCTTTCTCCTTCCTTCAAATGCATGTGCTTGCAAAAAACAAGGAAAGTTTTCATATATTTTTAGTTGATTCATACACCCCTTGAGGCTTCTGAATACTCTCACACAAAAACACACCACAGGACAGACTCGACTGACATAACTAAAGTTGCTTCAACAGGGAACGGCCAAAGGGAAAATTTCCAAGTAGGCGAAGGGTGTCGATTTAATGCAACAAACATTTGTTGAGCTCTCATTAGGGGTTCTAGTTACCCAACAGAAGGGTTAGCTTTCCAATGCAATTAAAAACAGACACTCTGCAAGACACTGGCTATAAATTCTCCTTGAATTACTCTCTGTCTATCCAGAAGGAGAGAGAGATAAGTAAACAAAACAACACAAAAAAGGTGGTATTAAAGAAGTGTGCATTCTGCATGAGAGCATACCCGGATATCGTTTTTGCCAACTATAGGGAGTGTTACAGAGAATGTGCCTTTTGGAGTGAGATTTTAAAGATGGTATTGAAAAGGCAAAGACTTTCCAAAAAGAGAAACAACTAGAGCAAAGGTAATTTGACCTCAGATATTTGTAGAATGATGGGTAGTCCCCTACGCTTGGAACACAGAAAAAGTGCAAAGATTTTCATTGCACGGTTTGAAATGACTTTGTTTTTATGGTAGCCTCAGCCAAAATAACATAGTGTTACAAATCTTGCAAAATAAAGATTCCTCAGAAACCTCACACAAATTGCATAACTCTTGAACTATTTTTGTTTCAGAGTAGAAACCTCATAGATACGCTCAGTCTTACCAATGGTTTACCAATTTAGTCCTTTTGTTCCTTTCTTACTTAATTGATCCAGAATATTGTGGCCTGCTGAGAATGCCTGAGGGCTTTCTTTGTCTGGTACCAATTTCAGAGACTTCTGACTGAACACGTAGTGGAAGTTGTTAGCAGGTGTTGGAAATTTAGTGTGAAAAAGCTGGCTTTGGGGAGTTTAACCTAGAAATACAATTATCTATTTTGCATCCATACGTAGAAAAAATATGTCTCTTAGAAATATTCACTTACCTTCTATACATCTTTATTAAATTCCTTGGATATATTTGTCCACAAATGGCATGCTTTTCCCCCATCGTTTCTGTTAATCCATTGCCTTTTCTATCTTGGTCTCCTCTATATTACATATTCCCATCGGCTTTTCCTCTCATCACTATTTCTAGGTAATCTCCAGTGCTACTTACCAGACCAGAGTTTGCAAACTAAGAATCTGCTCTTCTGATTTTGCCCCAAGATGGCATTTTTGTTTGTCTTCCAGTCTCAACTGAATAAAAATACGTTAGAGCGAGCTTGTTGCTCGCAGGCCAATGAGAGGGTGAGGGGGGACGTAGGTATGGTGGACATAAGTCTATTTTAAAAGCTTCTCAGAAGATTCTCATGAACAGCCAGGCTGAAGAACCACTAGAACCAAGAGCATCACTCATTAACCCCTCAATAGAGCCCTCACTACTCATCTTCCCCGACCTCTGTCACTCATCCCCAAATAGACCTTAACTAACTACACCTAGTTATTCTGGAAAGCAATCAATGTTGTGTTCTACTATGGAAATGACCACTTAGGCCTTAAATTTTCTCATAATTACGGTTTTCCATTAATTTTCCACAGCTGAGATGCCAAATCTACATAGGTAAAGGAAAAACACCATTAATAAAAATATAGTTTCCTATTGTTTTTTTCTCCCTTACCTCTATCTCCCCAGTGTAAAACCACTGCATTCTCTTTATGCACTATCCATGGGTCGTTTGTCTTGTTCTTTTCATTTGTGAAGTCAAGGAACTGGGAATATATTTATAGAATATGATTACAATGGCACCAATTCTCACAGCAATTTTGGTGTTCAGAGCATATTAAGGACAGAAAAAAAGTAACAATAATGCTTAGAGACTCCTTAAAGAATTAATCGATCTTTAAGAAAATGCTTTAATGTAAAATATTGTCTGAAGGATTCTATGGTAGACACAAACTGCACCTATTTGGGGGTTCTTTCTTCTATTATTTCCTTGGCTTTATCTGCACCCTTTAAATCATGTTGCTTTGGTAAACTCTTCATTATTATTTGTCAAATTATTATTATATTCAGCTACCTTCTGTCTTGTTATTATTATAGTCATATCCTCAAAGTGTATTTGTAATGCATTCTACACAGATGATCCTAAAACAAGCTGTTATTAAGCATATCATTATAGCACAAACACCAGAAAATTTATTTGCAGAAAATGTCAAATAGCTAGAGAAGCCTCTGGAGAATTCTTAAAGACGTAATACAAAGCCATCATAAACTTGCTCTTTTCTTTTCAGAGCTTGTTCCTCTTGGTTCTAGTTACATCCTGACCCCTCTTTCACCAAGCATCAAGACCAAGTATCAAGCAGGAGGTTCTCACTGGACTTGCGGTGCACATGTGACTGGAGAGTCAAACCTGGTTATGTTCACTCCATTAAACTCTATCCTACCCCCCGTCTATTACTAAATTCATTGAATGAATTCCAATTGAATGATATTGGTCTAAGGGTAGTAAGTTTCCTCCAAACCAAAATGTCATATTTATGCTTTAAAGCAATTTAAAATAATTAAAAATAATGGCAGGTCAAAAACAATTTTCCTAATCTTAATTGATGTCATGCCCACAAATAGCAATAATTTATTTCTATGCAAAAGCTCTTCAACCCCGCACTAGGAGCTAAAAGACTTGAATTTTATTTTTGGCTCTAGTACTGATTTCCTGCTATAAGTCTTTCAGTTTCCACATTTATGAGACCAGCAAGCTAGAGAAAAATAAACTGTTGTGTCCTTGGGGCATAAGGAGCTCAGAAATTAATGAGTTAATAATTTACACACAGCACATGTACTTTAGGGGGAACCTAACCTTCATAACACACAAGTATAAAGTTGAAATAACTAAGGATGATAGATGTAGCTAAATCCATTTATTTTGTAATGTGTATGGTATTGTGATTCTAAAAATTCTGACCTAACATGTGGTAGCATTTAGCCAATACTTCTAATAATATTTATAAGTAGATTGAGAATTAGCACACAAATACAATTCAGGAAGTTTATTCTGGTGATTTGTTTTTCATGTTCTGTAAAATGAATTGCATTAAAGGTCAGAAAAAGTGCCTTAAAGAACACTTCTTTAATATTTAAAGTGCAGCTGATCTTGTTGAACATTATAATAAGATACACATAATTGGCTTCTCTCCTGGGAGTCAAACTCAGTAACTTTCTGCCCGATTAGCCAAACTGTTGCATAATACACAGAAAGATGGCAGAATGCAGAGCAAATGGTTTCTGTATTTACTGTTGTTCATTTTTAGCCACAGGAAAGAGGTAAAGAAACTATTGTATTGATGACAAAGCAGGAATCAGCAGCTATCTCCGAAGCTGGCTAAATCCACTCTTCTCACAGTTCTTTGCAACATGAATGCAATTCCCACTGAGTGTATTTAATTTGATCCTGCGATCTCATGATGTGTTAGGGAATTTTTTTAGGGAAAAAAAAAAGGAAAGAGGGACTCCTGGGTGGCTCAGTTGGTTAAGCGGCTGCCTTCGGCTCAGGTCATGATCCCAGCATCCTGGTATCGAGTCCCACGTCTGGCTCCTTGCTCTGCAGGGAGCCTGCTTCTCCCTCTGCCTCTGCCTGCCACTCTGTCTGCCTGTGTTCGCCCGCTCTCTCTCCCTCTCTCTGATAAATAAATTTAAAAAAAAAAAAAGGAAAGAAAGAAAAGAAGGAAGGAAGAAAAAAGAGAAATAACTACTGTCAGTCAAACTGAAGGTAATTGACTCTTAAGGTTGACATCCGCTCCCTGAACACATCACCGAAAATACACCTCCAAATCGCCATTTTCTCCTTCAAGACCCACCCTCCACATTCCAGACATCCCACCCCCAACACACACACATGTGTGCAGGCACAAACACACATGCACACCCCACAGAGGCAGATGGGACCATACAACTATGTCAACAGCCTTAATACAATTTAACAACTTAGAAAAAATGTAGAAAATGTTAAAGAGGAATCTATTTGACCAAATAATTTTTTTAAAAGGAATATAAATTCACATATATTTCTCTTGGGCAATTTTCTTTCTTTCTTCTTCTTTTTTTTTTTTTTTTAGATTTTATTTATTTATTTGACAGACAGAGATCACAAGTAGGCAGAAGGGAGGCAGAGAGGGAGGGGGAAACGGGCTCCCTGCTGAGCAGAGAGCCCAATGCAGGGCTTGATCCCAGGTCATTACCTGAGCGGAAGGCAGAGGGTTTGACCCATTGAGCCATCCAGACATCCCCCTCTTGGGCAATTTTCTAAGTAATGACTTTGCAAAGTTTCTATTTGAAAAGAAAACAATGTACTTTATACATTGTTTTTCAACTTTAGTCACCACTTGAACATGCTCTTAATTTCAAAATGCAATTAAAGTTCAAGTTTACTTGTGACCTACTTAAAGAAGCTTCCTGGATCAGAAATAAAAGAAAACAAATGCTTGTTAAGAAGTCTGTAATATGCCTTAGACTTCAGAGCATCCTGAGACTTTTGGATGAAGTGCTCTCTTATGATGAGAAAAGCTAATATATTGAGTGTAAGTCAAAAACACACATTAAATGTTTCATTTGTTCCACAAGAGGGGAAAATTTTAAATCAAGTGGGTAAACATTTTTTAATAACTCAGCAAGAGATTTCATGGAATCCTCCCATATTTATAAATATTTTGAGATTTTTGCATCCTTCTATATGGCAATAAGTTGTCCATCTCTAATTTTCATTTAATTTACTGTTTTCTCTGCCAATGAATTTTGGCTTAAAGCTCCCTTTTAGAATGTGTAAACAGAAACAAATAACTAGACGATTGTTATTGGACCCACTCTAACTAAAAATAGCTAAGTTAATATTAAAACAAAATGTATACGCCACAATATTTATGTCAACCTTTTAGCATTCACTTTCTGACACAATTTCCTCACACTGCAGCCACCTGAGAATATTTGCTACAATGCACACTTTGCATGCCTATAAGAGACCTTAGTATTAGAAGTATATTCATTCTACACTCACCAGAAATCCAAACACTTGGAACATTAGTGGTAGACTTATGCAGATATCAAAGAATTTCCCCACATAAAGAGTCTAATGTCATCTGAAAACAAATAATTTTTTGTTTTAATTTTGTCCCTCAATTACATAAGCAAATAAGCCCTCTGGGGAACTAAACTAATTTTCCTGACATCCAGGTGGTAAAGCCCATTCACTTCATAAGGCATTATTCTCCTGTTCTCAATTTTAAGAATGTTAGCTATGTATTTTCTAGACCATGGCAGATTAGTAGCTCTAAATGGAAAAGGGATAGAACTGAGTAACAGAGCAAGCACTCCAACAATGACAAGGATAAATTGCTAACAGAAAAACTACTACAAGCTGACAAATAAAATACAATAATTTGGGACAATAGAAAGATTTATTGAAAGGCAAAATTTTCCAAACTTTTAATGGGCCATAAGTGCATTGGTACATACATTTATGTTATAGTTGTACCTGAGTCCTAAGACATTGTATTTAATAAGCTCTTTAGTATGCTCAAGAAAGCAGAAAGTTTTCAAATATAATTATAAATGTTTCCAACAAAAATAATCAAATATTTTTAAACTTTCAAAGTTAAAAAGTGTAACTTTTAGATATTGAGGAAATTTATTTTTGCAGAACACCTCCTTTTCAGGCAACCACAGAACTACGTAAGATAGTTGGCATGGGTATAATTTTATAGTTCAAATGATTACTTTCTTGAAGTAAAAAGTTATCAGAAGCTCATGTAAAAGACTAAAAGTTTTATCTAGAAGTGAATAATCCCGCTGTCACATTGAGAATGTTTTGCTGGTCACGAGACAAAGTCAATGAGTAAGGCAGAGTTTAGTTGACTATCCTGGTTTTATTGTTTTTTTAACCAATTAGCAATGTTTACAGAGAGAGGACAATAAGATATGAGGGTTAAGTCAGAACAGGGTGCCTTGCTGCTGACTTCATTTCCAGGTTTGGCTAGATTCTGCATTTTTCTAGTCTCGGGAGTTTCTTTATTTTCAGAACCTATTGGTTTTTTTCACGCGATTTGCTGATACATAAATACATGCATGCCAAAATGGAAGTATAAACCATTCTTGGTCTTATGTTTTTGCAAGGGGCAGGGAAGGGAAAGTTTGAGCAGGATGGTAGTTTTTAGGTTAGGCACTTAAGAAAGCATGCAAAACTGGTTAAATGTGAGTTTTATTGAGCATAGTGATCAGAAAATAATTTAGTTAGCTGATGAACCCAGTCCACGGTAAACATTCACTAGCTAACTTTTTGATTTGGCCGTGTTCTCTTGGATGAGACCTCTTGGTTACTGGTCACCATTATTCCATGCCATTATGGTGGACATGCTTTATCCCATCATGCTCTACAGCAGAGTGGCAAACTGATATCACAAAATTTCAGCCACACAATAACACTTAAAGTGTACTGCTCAGATGGAGCCTGAATAGTCAGTGCAGGTTGGATCTCACTGGCCAAGATGATGGCTTACATCTGATCCAGATGTCTGAAGTCATTTTTAACCAATTCTCTAGTCTTGCCAATTAGTCTTAACATTGAAGCAATTGACTTACCTGCTGACAGCCTGAATCAACAGATAATTTATGACCTGAACTTCTATAATTATTTTAATAGCCTTTTCATACCCTTTCCATTCTATTTATCATAATAAGAGCATTTAAAATGAGAACTCACTAAAGGGAAGAGATGTGAAGGTCTTAAAGAAACATTTTATGAAAGAAATCAGAGACCTGCCTTTTTAAGAGGGTCCATATTGGAAAAATTCCCCTCTTCCTCCTTTTAATCCATCTGTGGAGAAGTATACTGGACTCTTTTTCACCATTTTAAGTCATGACTATCTCTTTAATTCTAACTTGTTTATTGCTTGTGCTAAGACCATCAAACATCTCAAATATCAACCTGCTCTGCATTATCTTGCTATTATTAACAATGGCAGCTGAAAGAGAAGGCATTCCTTGAAAGTCTGCTCCTCACTAATCAGGCCAAGGGCTTTTAACTTCAAGAGGCCAGTTTTTTGCCAAGATAGTGCCCGCCTGTCTTCATTCTGTGTTCATTCACTTTCTGCTGCTTACCGCATCCTGCAGAAGGGTACTCCCATCATCGCTAACATTGATGACAGACAAATGTCATGGCCGCCAGAGATGGGCTAACGAAGAACACAGAACAAGGCAAGTTTTGTGAAGAAACATGAACAAATAGTTTTAGTCTACTTAGCTAAGGAGAGAAACTATGGCTCAATATTGAACCGCTATACTTTACAACATACCATAGAGAATACCAAAGAAAATATTGCCTGGGGAGATGCATGCTCAAACCTTCCCATCTGCAGCTGCTATCAATTATTCTGCCCTGATGTGACCAGAAATCTCAGTTTTCAATAGAGAAATATGAGTTGTAAAAGAATCCTTATTGGCCACCCTTACATTCCCCTCCCCACCCCCACCTCCTGATTCTGTTTTGCTTTTCAAACATTTGAAATGTCCACATACTTTGTATCCTCGCCCACTGGGAAGTTAGAAAAGCAAACTTAGCTAGTTTCAGGGCAGAGAAGAGATTTTGTGGCTTTCAGAGACTCTCCATTGGATTACAAAGGCTCATAAAAGGGTACCTTCACCCTAAATGTTATATAAACAGAGTTCTGTCTGTGTGTGTGATTTACACTTTTATTGAAGATCCTGACTCTTCCTTCTCTTCATGCTGGAAGATAAGTGAAGGACAAAAAGCCTGTTTAGAACAGTTAACCTGATCATTTTTTAAAAGATGTGTGCAAATCACTGGGGCTGGAATCCTGTTTGTCAACCAAATTGTCAGGAAATAATTTATTACCAACAAGAACAAAGCATGCAGCTGGATATCCCAAACAATCGCATGCTAAATGAGCCAGAGACTTGTTATAAATATCTTCCCCAGGACTGCATTTCCTATAGTCTAAAATTATTCTAGAAGCACTGTGGTATTCATGGAAAAAATAGTTGTACTGGACATCAGGATGTCAGAGTTTCTTTTGCCTATTCTAGTAACTAGCTTTGCCATTCAAGTTAGGCCTCTTTCAGATTTTTGTGAAAAAAATAAATAAATAAATAAAATAAAGTAAGAAGGAGAAAGAAAGAGAGAGAGAGATAGAAAGAAAGAAAGAGAAAAGAGAGAAAGAAAGAGGGAGTTTATACTGGATGACCTCTGAATTTCTTCTGAGTTCTAAAATTCTACACTGACATCACTGATATCCTATACAGGGAACCTAAATGTTATACAAATTAGTCTGGGCTTATTCAAAAGATGAGAAAAGTGCATTTAGAAAAAGAGAAACAAAGGACTGTTGTAAAATAGGCTTTTGATTTCTCTGTGAACTATATCATCAAGAAATTGTTCTTCAGGCACAATTAGTAGAGTTAACTTTGAGAGGTGAAAAAAGCTAATAACAAATTAAAAAAAGACAAAGTAATTGGAAATGAGACTTCACTTTAAAAAATAAAATTTTAAAAAGAAATGATAATAAACGAAATCCCTCTTCTTTAGAACTTCCAGTCTTTTTATTTTTGTTTTATTCCACCCTGTGTCGAAAGTTCCTATGTGTCTGTCTTCTCTGTTAGACTATAAGTTTCTAGATGTAGGGGCCATATTTTATTCATGTTTATATCTGTCATGTTGATTTGCCCAGAAAGACACTCCACAAATGTTTGTTGAATTCTATTTTCAATATATTTGATAAAAATGGTAAATACTGAGATGGAATAATTTTTTTTAAGATTTTATTTATTTATTTATTTGACAGACAGAGATCACAAGTAGGAGAGAGGCAGGCAGAGGGAGAGAAGGAAGCAGGCTCCCTGATGAGCAGAGAGCCCAATGCAGGGCTGGATCCCAGGATTCTGGGATCATGACCTGAGCCGAAGGCAGAGGCATTAACCCACTGAGCCACCCAGGTGCCCCCTGAGATGGAATAATTAATCAAACTCAGCTCGTAATTCTAAATCTTAGATGAATCTCCAAACTTCCTTCTTTTACAAATGACTTGGGAGGCAATGATGTCACATAGACTCTGTGAGATATCTAACAAGCTGGAGAAGACTCTTCCTATCTTGAAAGAAAGAAAATTACCAAATTGCAAGTATGTAATTATTTCCTTATCAGTATTTCTCTATGGCTCATTCATTTATTTATCCATTCATCCCATATTTAATGGGTAACAAATAACCTGGTCATACAACGATGATTAAGATACGTCCTTGCTTTCAATACAGTGTTTCTAGTTTATGGAGAGAGGTCAATTACAATACAGTGGGGTAATTGTGGTGATAGTGATATGTATACAACACATTTAGAGCACATAAAAGGGATGCCTGAACGAATGTTTAGGATCATTTAAAGCTTCTCAGAAGAGAAGATGCATGGCTTAGCTGAATAACAAAGGGTAATTCTGAGTCAGTGAGGCAAAGATCAAGACCTGTAGACAAAGAGGGTGGTATTTTATAATTAGGAAATTTTAGGTAGTACTTATTGTATGTCAGGCATTTTTTCCAATCACTTTAAAAACAGTAATTCCTTTAATACAACAACTATGTGCAGGAACAATTATCATACCCATTACAAATGAGGAAACCAGGACACAGAAACTTTACAAAAGTAACTTTACAAGGTCAACCAGCTAGTAGGTGACAGAGCTGAGATTTGAACCCAGGCACTGCAGGGTCAGAAGTTATGCTTTTAATCCTCTTGATTATATGTTGTTACTCTATGGTTGGGAGGCAGAGAGCCTGGCTCCTCCCCACTCACCTCTTCCCTCTTTGTTCTCTGCCTCAGCATTCTATGCGTCTGATTTTGTAATGACTTGCACGTGCACTTGTACGCTTCTGTCTTCCTCATCATACTGCAGCACTGCAGGGGTTCTCATTGAGGGGTTCAAAGCAGGAGATCATATATGTACTCTAAAAAGAGCACTCTGATTGAAGCAGAGGGAAAAGATGTCATTTTGGTTAGAATACCTATAATATACCTGATATTGAAATAGAGTCTCAGCCCAGGCACATTTCAAAACAGGGAGATAGACCAAGAAGTAAAAATATTCCAAAGTAAGAGGCTAACATCTACTTTAGTTGACTCTTAGATGTCGCAACCACATTAAAGTATAAAAGGGTCTAGCTGGAGATTAGAAGAGAATTTTTGGAAAGGAGAAGATTTATTTGAAGACGCCTTTGCTATGAGTCACAACCACCCATCTCTGGTCCAGGAGAGCAGGAGACAGCCCTAACTTCAAACTTAAGAGATCTTTGAAGTAATAACTCAAGGAATAATTTTCTGGAAAGAGCAGTGGAAAGACTGATCCCTAACTCATACTGAAGAAAAGCAACTTCACTGGGACTACTCCAAGAACTTAATGTTTGTCCTCTGCAGTTTAGGTGCTGTCTGATTCCCACCCAAAACCCTAAGGACAAAGATGGGCTGGTCCTCCACAGGGATGTAAAGGAGTCTGCTGTACTGAGATGGGGCAGCAGGCCTACCATCCTGGCCAGGAAGATATGAGTGTGGACCAAAGACTGGAGGGAGCATGCAGCAGAAGCTTGAACAGAGCTGAGCCAGCAAAGGGCTATCACAGGTCCCTGCAGAAGGAGTGTCCAGCTGTTCACTCATATGCTGGCTGAAGCTGGAGCTTATGCTGGATGCATCATGACTAAAGGATGAGTATGTAATCAGGATAAGCCTTCTCAAGAGGAAGTATAAGTGAGAGACCCTTAATGATTTGGGTGTGAGTTGGAGAGGAGGGTCTTCTATGAATGCACAAAAGTGTCTATGATAGAATGAGCTCCTTTCACCCACCTCCCAAGTTCAGAGAGAGGGTAATACCCAAACATCAGGAGAAGATCAGGTGACTGAGGACTTTTTCTCTCCATTTTCCCTCATCCCCAGTGTAGGAAGAATTCAGAATCTGAAGTTAGCCAAAGAGGGAAGAGAAGTAGAAATCACCACATGATAAAAGAATGAAGAAGCCAATCTTACTCTACTTATCTAATAGCAAATTTTACATGGGACATCTTGATGATTCCAATGTGATAGTGTTTGGTGACTTAAAGTAAAAATAAGTCTCTTTATTATCTAAATGTGACCACAGGATTTCATGGAGGCTGCAAATCACTGTAAAGGGAAGAGCTTCCCACATTGAATCAATTTAAAGGGTAATAAGGTGTAAAAATGAAGATGCTTGGTGATTATATGACCACCACAGCTAGTATTCACCAGAAAAGAGAGATCTACCCACAGTATGCTTCCCTAACCCAGCATGAGCCAGATCTGGGATTTACAGAGTTTCTGGAACACCAGTCACCACCGAACTGTCTGGGAAATCCCAGGTCCCACTCTAGGTTACCCACAAAGCACATTTAAGCCCATTGTTTTCTTGTGGAAAATTACCCCATGCAACGTGTAGCCTCATAGCCTACATGTTCTTTCTCAGTCCCAGCTTCAGAGCCTGACAAAGCAGGTTTCTCCTGAAGTTCCCACTGAAGGCTGAGGGAGCTCACACTGCGATCTGGCCCAAGCACGAGATATTTCTGCTGGGTTCCTGATCCCTTGCCATGCAGTATCTTCAGCCTCATCTTCTGCCATGCTTCCTACTTTATCAGTACTTACAAGCACTGATACTACTCATAGTTCTGTCAACAGAAGGAGAGCTTCAGTTCCTCTGCATGTCATGCTCCTTCACCCCTGGGGGACTTTACAACGCTGTTCCCACATTTAGAACCCTCTCTGATCATTTCCTGCCCTGTATACGGGAAGCCAATCGTGTGATTAAGAACATGACTCTGGAATAAAACACACCAGCTCTTAAGCTGACTTTCTACTGAGTAAATTTTTGACCTCAGATGACGTACTTAGTTGTTCTAACCTCAACTTCCTCATCTGTAAAATGAGGGTAATGATATTATTTACCTCATAAAGTTGTGATGAAGATTACATGACATAATGAACAAAAAATATTCAGCCTATGGTCTGGCACATAGAGTGCTAAAAAATAAACATTTGCTGAAAAAATTGAATAAGTGGTTTCTGACACATCCAGTTTTCCCATATTGGAAAGCCACTCCCTCCACCATTTGCCTGGCAAACTCCTACTGACCCTGCAAAACCTAGGGCGATTGATGAGGGTTGTTACAGAGAATGAGTAACTAGATGTCTAGATCACCAGAATACACTGGTAGGTGAGAAAAGCAAATTGGATACTTTTGTGAAAGAAAGTTATGTTAGCTTTTGTGTAGAAAGAAGGGGAAATAGCACATAACAAGGGATTTGTGTGAACTTCTGCTAAGTAGAAGCACTGAAAAAATCAGCCAGAAACTACAAATAGTGATATTTGAATTGAGCCTCTACAAACAAGGTCCTCTTTGGCCGTGCACATAAGTAATGCAGATTTTCATGCATTGATAGCAATCATTATTTAAAATTCTAATTCTGTGCAAACCAAACCACTAGCTGACTCATTTAAATTTATTCTAGAAATCTATATTCCAAGCAAGAGGGGAAGAGAAAGAGGAGGGAAAAAGACCTTGACTTGTGCCAGGCACAAGTTCAGCACCTTATGTACATTAACTCATATAATTTTTACAGCCCTACCACTACCAAGTGGTTACCTTGCAAAGGAGGACACTGGAGGTCAAGGACCAGACAACTGAAGATAGAAATGGAGCTGGAATTAAAATTGAATTCAAAATCCAACTCTGAGTCCCAAGCCCTGTACCCCTTCAGACACATAGTGTAGACTCTATATATTGCCCAGTTTGGTGAATGACACAGAATTGATAAGCATGACTTACCCCTAATTCTTCATTGAACTTGTTAGTAAAGATATCCAACAGTACCAGCCAAGTTCAGACTCTTGTTGCACAACCATAGGGAACCTCCCCACAGAGCACAGATGATTTTATGACACCTTGCATGCAGCTCTTCAAACAGTTACAAATTCACATGAACACACTCTCCCCTGACTTGAGTTCCACTTCTTTCTACATGTATAACCCAATATTCCATTAAATTTCACACTGAGGGCTGAAGACTATAAAAATGCAATGAGTTTATTTTGGCACGAATTATTTAATAAGTCAGTGCTTATTTCTAATTATCACCGTTTTCTACTCCCAATACTTCTAAGTCATGAAAACAAGCTAATAAGCTTAGTGTAATTTTCTAGAAAGTCTTCAAGAAATTATATTAAGATAACCGTCTTCTCTTTATGTTCTGGCATTGCCAGGAAGTGGGGGGAGGTATTTCCTATAGTTTTCCGTATTAGACACACTTTGTGAGGCAATATTAAAAATTTCTGTGTTCCAAAAATGTACTTTTCTGAGTTTAGATACTTAACATGATTTTTTAAAATTTATCTCCTTACCATCACTTTACCAGTTTAAGACTTCAGTTCAGTCATAATGGTGATGTGTATTCATGAGTTTCCAATGTGAAGATCCTTGATGGAAAAGATGTCAATAGAACCAATTAGCTAGTTCTGCTTTCTCTGTGACATTCATTAAGATTACACTATTTGTGTTATGATTGGGTCTCCATTACTATTCTTTTTTTCAATATTGCATATGAAGTCATATTTGTACTAATAAGTAGGTTTTTAAAAGCCTCAGCTCATTCTCAACTTAGACTTGTTAACAGTTTTGAGCTACTCTTGCAGTTGGTGGGGTGGTCAGTGATACAATGTCACTCCTCCCACCTTATTTACACACCCTTTTGAACTCTGGCATCAAGAATGGGTGAAATCACACAAATGAAAATATTTCTGTAAGCCAATGTTATTGCAGTCTTAAATTTAAATGACATCGTCTGATTGGTAGAAAAATTTAGGGTTTGAAAATATTATCAAAACATCATAACATTAGCACATCCTTCACTGCTTTCCTTCCTCTTGTTTTTCATTCCCTGTAATTCATGAATGATGACATTGAGAATTAATCTTCCAAACAGAGCCTATCAACACAAACATCGCAGTGGGAAGAGGGTATCTCTGTTTCCATAACCTAGACACTCACTTGTCAGACACATGCAGACTAGGGCATTTTTGTAATTGCCAGTTGGAAAGTTGGTATTCCTTTTTCAGGGATAGACTCATTTATTTTGGAAATCAGGTTTTGGGAGAGTCAGACAATAGGATAGAAAGAAATCATTTGCTGGGCTGGAGAGATTATTCACTCCCCTGGGATAATTTTCATTTGTCTGTCCTGTGTCTTCCTGTATCAAATGGGACTCAGTTAATCTTTCCTCACTTATGCAGAATGTATGTGGGAATTTTAATGTAAATGGAGATCACTGGAAAGTCAGTAGCTTTAGAAACAGAAATCCATCACTTTGCTCACTTAATTTTTTTTTTGGGGGGGGGGTCACTTTGCATTTAGAAAAAAAAAGTTCCAAGTGGCATGTTTCCTAAACCAGACCTAAACGAAAATTTCTTTTTTAGTATTATTAAGAAACAGTTCTCTTTGTTATACTTTATCCAAGTGACCACAAGTCTCTTCTTTGACTTGTCTTATGACCAAGCAAGTATTTGCAAAAGAATTAAGAGCCTTCAAGACATTACAAGAAGCATAGGGAGCCCTCCTGACTCCTTGATGACACAAACATTGACTTTGACACCTAGTTTTCTGGACTGTGCTATAAACCTTATTCCACATAAATGCACAGATGGAGAGAGAAGTAGAGTCTACTCTCATTTCTATCCCTTCCCCCCTATGAAGCCACTCTCTCTATCCTTTAGTACCAGATGTGAACAGAGGGCTTTCAAGGAGTAAAAACTCCTTAACAGAGAAAATGTCTACTTTTAAGACAGAATCTGTTTATTTCACAAAAGAAAAAATTGACAGCAGTTAATGTCCAATGGAGGAAACTATTCTTTGGGCAGTGCTGCTTTAAGGCTGTTGTGGGAATGAGTCATGAATCAAACTCCTCATTTTTATTTTATATATATATATATGTATATCTTTACAATGTGTTGTCTTTTCCTAAGAAGCTTGCTAAACATCAACAATGTAAAGGAATGAAAAAGAAATCTCTTTAAGGGCAGCAAGTACCTTGTAGCAAGATTGTAAAACCAATGCCCAACAACGGATAGCTCCTAACTGGCATTAAGTCTAAGAAACTAATTCCTTTCTAGATTCATTTTGTTTCTACTGAATGAAATGAAAGGGCATTAAGAAGGCCATTTAAAACTAAGACATTCAGAAAATAAAATTATCTTCTGTCACTTAAACTAAAAAATAAGCAAAATATGTCAGAACAGAGAGACGAATCCCCCACTGGCTCACAGCCTTGTAAATCTGGTTCTAACCCTCTCATAAATTATATAATTTTGAAGAATTCACATAACTTCTGTGAGACTTACTTTCCCATCTATAAAATTAAGAGGTTAGTTTAAAATATCTGTAAGCTCCCTCCCAATTCAAACGTACCCTGTATCCTACTAAACAACTCCCATAAATGCCTCTACTAGCATTGTCCCGCACCAGCTTTTATGGGATTTCTATCCTTTTTGAGGGGAATAGAGGTGGGAAGCCAGGAATTTCAGGATGCCATGCATTTCAGAGTGCTGTACTTCCTATCCATTGGCTCAGTAATTTCTACTGTTTCTATTATATACCTCCCCCCTTTTGTTAGCATTTGGTTCTTTTCATAAATTGATTAAAGACCTGAAAGTAGTAACATGACTTATCCAAAATCACACAAAGTACCTAGAAATGAAGTCTAGATTTTTCCTTCATTTTTCTTTCTCAGGTTTCTCTTCGTGTTAAATGTGGCTTTATTTTATGGTACCATGTTTATTACCATCACTAGACTTTTTTGGGGTTCCTGCTGGGTGCACAGCAAGTTACCAGACCCCCATGGGATTTATGTGGCTCACAAAAGGCATGACTCCTACACATGCACTTTCAATCTAAAATAATCCCATCTGTTTGACCTTTAGAGTGTAATACATAAACATCTCTTTGTCCTTCAGTAAGCAAAGAATACCACTATAGCTCAGTTTGAATGGTATTTGCAGATGAAGAAACAGAGATTCAAAAGAAGTGAATTAATTGGTTCAAGACCATATGGCTAGAAATTGGTAGAACTAGAGTGAGAATTCAGGGTCTTCTTTCTTCTTGTTCCATTTACTTTAATCTAAACCATTTTACTTCTGAGCTGTGTGCTACAGGAAAAAAAATTCAAAATTCTGCACAACTCAAAATTCTTATTCTCACACATTAAAAATGACCATCCCAGGTCTCAGAGATCATAGCAGAGACATTTTGGATCAAGCACAGTGAGTGTTACAACCTGTCCTGGATGAAAGAGTGGACTTCAATCATTAACTGAGCATCTTCTGAAGCTGGGCAAAAAACTAGAATCCCTGAGAGTCACAAGTAAGAAAAGGTTAGTCATGAACCCTGCCCTCCATTGAAAAGGTAAGGCAAATGAACTCTTAACAAGATACCTTGTCATGTAAGGTAGTAAACGAATGGAAAGTGGCAATCTTCCAGGTTAACTTATTCACATATTTAGTTCCTTCTATATTTATGTTATTAGGTGTACTAAAGGCTGCTGAACATCTTTTAACAGGGTTAAATAATCCCTAAGAGAAAACTAAAGAAATAACCAAACCAGTTCTTGACAAAAGAGCATTATATAGGGGTTCCATGAGCCTGTGTGTGCACCTGTGTACATTTGTTCAATCTTCTCACTCTTGCTGCTTGTAGATATCTTACTTACCGTGTAAGGAGTATTAACATAGTGGCAGAATTGCCCAGAGACCCATAAACATTATAGATGAGAAGGAACTTATTGGAGACTTAGCCTACACTTCTGCACTTCCTTCATATAGAATTATTTCCTTCACATCCCTCACATGGGTGTTGAGCCTCTGTGTGCATATTTCCTTTGGAAAGAGGTTATTCTTTCTTGAGCTACATCATTCCCCTTGAGATTAACTCTAATTATTAAAACATTTTCTTTATATGGCAGGAGTCTTAAATTGAGCACTGAGCTACAGCAACCCTAGGCTTCAGATGTGCTTTTCAAGCCAGTAAAGGTAGTGGGGTCAGGCTAACCAATAGAAGAGTGATTCAAGAAACATAAATTTGACCTAAAGGCAATAGTGGGTGTCAGACATAAGGCCATTTTGAATAGAGTTAACTCATTGTCAATCTTCCATGCTTCCCTCTATTCCAGTAGGCTCTGAAAGACTCAATAGACAGACTGAGTCCTTTGAAGCAGTGAGTGCACTGAAGAAAAAAAATAAAATAAAATAAAACAGATCTCTGTGTAAGACATTAAGATCACAGGGTAACATTGACTGAATTCAGCTTGCACTATGGGTAAGATACAAGTTTACTCTGGGCAGCATACCAGGGCTGAAATTCCTTCTTGAGAGAGAACAAGACCAGAACACAGCTGTGGTGGAAAAGAAGTGACATAAAATCATCAAGTTCCTCTCTGTGCCTGACCAACCTTTGGCCTCAACAGTAGATATTGCCATCATGAATCAGAGCTAGACAGGATTTGGAAATAGGTCTGACTTTTCACTACATCATGCTGTGTCCTAAAGTAGCATTCAAAACACAAGTTACACAAATATTAAATCAAAATCTGCCTCCCTAATGTCCTACCCACCCTCCTGAGTTCTGTCTTTTGAAACAAATACTGTTTGTGGGCTATTCCTTCTGCCATGTGGCAGCTACTCAGGGGTTGAAAAATTCTTATCAGGGACTGCTCTGAAACTTTATCTTGGCCTTAGGTAGCCCACACTCCAATTTCGTCATCAACTTTGTCTTCCTCCATTGGGAAGTCTAGTTTGTCAATGCCCCTAGCACTCTAGATGTTCTCAGATTTCTACTATAAATAATTTTCTCATTATACCATGGTGCTCCCCTGAGCTCTCAGGACTTCTACATGCTGCAACAGTCCCCCATTTTCCCAAATTTGACATGAGGCACCATCTCAGCATCACCCTCAAGAGCCACTGAGGTGGTGGACAAAGAATGCCCAGCATAGTGGATTCCTGGAGCCCAGCTTACTGCCATCCTAATGCATATGCTATGATAAAAGATTAAACTTTATGTATAATTGATGATTACTTTTGGTAATTCAATGTCTTGCTTGTTTGTATGAAATTCATTTTTTGCAATTTTCTACTATACTAGAAACAAGTTCTTTTTGTTGATATCTCTTTATAACTTCTTGACCAGAGACACATTTTCCTAGGCAGCATTGAAATGTTTATATTCTTCTTAGTTTACAGTTAGCACCAAAAATTTTGATAGATGGTGTTTGTTTTAAATATCCTTTATGCATAATGAAAAATGTCTACATCTATATTACTCAGAGATATTTACAGACTGATATAGTCAACTCACACCATGCCCTAATCATCTTAGTAGGAAGTTCATGGTACAGAATCCACATAGCTGAACTCTACTACCATCTGTTCAGGGCTCTGAAAGGCTGTGGCCTATGCTTATATACTAAAGAAGGTGTAAAAAGGAAAACATTTTTCATAAATAAAAAAAATAACATAATTTGAATTTTTTACATTATTTACATTGAGGAACAATAGAAAGGTTGGAAAGTTCTACCCTTAGCATGCCTACCTGTATGTTGAAGGAGAAAGGAAGGTAAATTGACATAATCTAGAAAACTTGCCAAGTCACCCACTCAGTGAAGAGAACAGTGCATAAGAGGATCTCCTTTCTTCACTGCTGCAGTAATACATAACCCCTCTCATGGAGAAGACAACAGTGAGAAGCCCATTTCTGCCCACCCAGGAGGACATGTAATTTCTAGATATTCATGCTTACTGAAGTGAATAAAGTTCTTTCCTACCAGTCCTAAGCCTTCTGAAGAGCTGACCTTATCAACTTATGGGGTAGATAACTCAACAACTAATAAAGACTAACAGCCACACAACTTCATCAAAAAGAAACATACATCTTAAGGAAGACATTACATTTTCTGACACTTGTTCAGCTACAAATAACTGGTAAATTAGTCATGACAAAAAACTATAAAAAGTTTCCTAATAATTTCTTAAATCTATGTATGCAGATGATATCATTATTAATAGTCGGTTGTTTTACTGATTTAAAAAAATCATAAAACAAAACCACATAATTTAATCATGAAAAAGTACATATGAGCCATTTGGTATCTTACTTTCCCAGTATCTTTTGATTTCCAATGAAAGAAACAATACTTAAACCAATAATTGCATGCTACCCTTTATTTAACAAGCACATTGAGCCATCTGACATCAATTGCTGTCTTTTTTAGTTTTTAAATATGCACTGTTAATTATATTTTTACATTACAATTATTCATAAAATCTTTGAGGGCAAATACCATTTCTCATCCTGCTTTCCGTCTTTCCAGAGCACCTAAATAGTACCTTCGGTAATTATTCATTCACTTATTCATTCAACAGTCTACGTGTTCACTGTGTGCCAGCAGCTAGGGATACAAATCCTGCCCTCAGAAAGCTCTCAATATATAATCTCTTCTGAAACATGCAGAAGATGCCCAAGCTCAGATCACCTGGATCAGAGAAGGGGGAAGACTGAAGAAAGCTGAAGACATGGATATAAGGGAGATGATGCTTGACTCTTCTCTAGGATGAATGAATAGGAATTTGCCTGTGGAAAGCAGATAGGCAATTAATGTAAAAGGGGTTTTACACATAGTAGGCACTCAATAATTGTCTTCTTGTTCTGGAAAAAGTGGTATTGACTTGAAATTAGTGACCTCTCAACCCTAGGATTCTATGGGTCTCTGACTTTCTTAAACCATGAGAAGCCTATTTATTAAGTCAATGCTTCAGGCTTTCTTTTCACCCAGGACAACAGACCAGAAAACAGGACAGCTTTTTCAAAAAAGTTAAAAAAAAACAAAACAAACTCTCCTCAGGCTTGATGTCCATATGTCCATTCTAAAAGTAATATACACTTATTCTGGTATTTGGAAAATGAAGAAAAATGAAAGGAAAGAATCACACATCACACATTCCACCACTGAGAGTCAACCATTGTTAACAAAAATGGTGGATTTCATTCCAATATTTTTTGATTTTGCAAAGTTTGAGGCTTATTATTTTGTTTGACATAGTTACGATCGTATTAATTGACAGGGCATATTTAAAAACTAAAACCCACAGTACTAGATGTTACATGGCACAATGTGCTGAATTGTTAAATAAACGCTAGCACATTATAAATGCGTTAGGAGTTGCTTCTTTCACAGAAAACCAAAAGTAAGCTTTTCTCTTAACATTACAACGAAGTTTGGGATGCCTGGGTGGCTCAGTTGGTTAAGCGGCTGCCTTCAGCTCAGGTCATGATCCCAGGGTCCTGGGATCGAGTCCCACATCGGGCTCCTTGCTCAGCGGGGAGCCTGCTTCTCCCTCTGCCTCTGCCTGCCACTCTGTCCGCCTGTGCTCGCTCGCTCTCTCGCTGACAAATAAATAAATAAAATCTTAAAAAAAAAAAAAAACATTACGACAAAGCATTATAACTATCAGTTTTATTGGTCCCACATCTCATGGAGATGCACATCATTTAATCAATGATTCTGTTGTTAGACAGTAGGTTATTTCCATAATTTCAGTGTTCTAAGTAATTCTGTGATGTGCATATTTGTATAAAATTATCTTTTCCCTATATTTTGGATTCTTTTTTAGGATCAAGTCTTAGAATTAGAACAGTGGATCAAAGGCTATGGAGTTTTTTAAGGTTCTTGATACATAGTACCAAATCGCCTTTAAAAAAGATGCTACCAAATTTTGCTCCTGCCAGCCAAGAGTTTTTTGACTGCTATCAGTGTTGAATGTGACACTCAAATCTTTAATTTGATATTTTCAAGAAAGAGTTGTTCACTTGTTGATTACTAGTGAAGCTGATGTTTTCCCCTTTGTCATTTGGCTTTATTTATTGGGGCGGGGGCATCTAAGGCTGAACTGACATTAAGTTCAAATCAATATCTCAGGTCCTCTACATGTAGAACAGCAGGAAGAGTTCTGGTAATTGCTATACCACCACCCCATGTGAAAACTAAAATAATCTCTTTGACCACAATTTTATAAGAAGATACTTCTTGGAGCTCACTCCATGTTTCAAAAGCACTCCAGGCCAGGTACCATTTGCACCAGAGCCTGTCCTAATTTCCTAGACTTCCATTTGCACAAAAGTCATCTTTTGGTGCTTATTTTTAAAGAGATGTATTTCCTGCTAGACTCCATGCTTCACAACGCCCAGTACTTGGCAGTCTCGATCACTGCTGTGTCCCCGGTGCACCATGTACAGCCCGGGAGACAGCACTGGCTTCCTCTATTTGTCAAACTTGATGTCATGTGGGAGAAGTCAGTCTGGAATAAGACAGAGAAGAATCTCAAGAGAGGCTAACATCCTGAATTTCACCTCCCCCACCGACATACCCTACAATAACTTCTATTAATCGTTCACTATTTGGGAGCACTTTTGTCCTTCCTTGAAGAGGTATTTTGGCACATTGAATGCTCCCTCTATTTATCTGTAAATTTAACGTGACCTTCTTAATCATTAGGCACAAAGCAATCATCTCTGTGCTGCTGCTCAGGACATGAGATAATTAGCAAAGAGAAATTCCTCCTGTCAGTGTGTGCTATGAATAGAAAACTTTTATTTGACTTCCTGAGTTCTGTCCAATTGCAATCCATCTGAGTTTGTATCCTAACTTCATGAAAATTCATATACAATTCATGATCTTAACCTCAGATTTATGAAGGATATATTATTTGGCAAAAAATGCATTGGTTATAGCAAAAGAATCTGTTTGCAGTTTCAATAAATACTGTCTCACTCTGTGCTTTTCTGATGGGCTGTGCATGAAATTACTTCTTGGGAAGATCTATTCTATCAAACTATTCATATGTCTCAATGATTCAACTAACATTTACTAAGCTTTTGTGCATGCCTTTCCCTGTGCTAGTTGCTCTCACAGACTATCCTATTCAATTTTTTTTATGCAGTATCATTTATTTTTATTTTTATTTATTTTTTTTAATTTTTATTTTTTATAAACATATTTTTATCCCCAGGGGTACATGTCTGTGAATCGCCAGGTTTACACACTTCACAGCACTAACCATAGCACATACCCTCCCCAGTGTCCATTACCCCACCCACCTTTCCTGACCCCCTCCCCCCAGCAACCCTCAGTTTGTTTTGTGAGATTAAGGGTCACTTATGGTTTGTCTCCCTCCCAATCCCATCTTGTTTCTTTTCTTCTTTTTCTACCGCCCTAGACCCCCATGTTGCATCTCCACTTCCTCATATCAGGGATATCATATGATAGTTGTCTTTCTCTGATTGACTTATTTCACTAAGCATGATACCCTCTAGTTCCATCCACGTCGTTGCGAATGGCAAGATTTCATTTCTTTTGATGGCTGCATAGTATTCCATCGTGTATATATACCACATATTCTTTATCCATTCATCTGTT